>CABHPP010143278.1:5356-68223 GCA_902168425.1 Peromyscus attwateri
TAGATTTTCACAGATCTGCTTCAGTAAAAGGCCAAACAGTAATTATTTCAGTTTTATGATCCATATGGTCTTTCATCACAACTTGGATCTTTTGCTATAGTGTGAAAAAGCAGTAGATAAATCAGTACCTGAGTGGTGTACCTGTGTTCTAATAAAACTTTATTTTCAAAAGGAGGGAACAGACCAACTCCTATTCTAGATGATTGAACATAAGAGTGTCAGGATAAAGCCATGCTGAACAGATAGAAGTTCTGAAAGTCTAATAAACATACACGCACAATTAAGTGGCAGGGAAAAGTCAATCTGTCATTCAGTGACAGTGGATGACATTTCTTCAATAAAAGGAAATAATTTAAAATTTGGTTAAGAAATAGCAACATATCTAACTGTTATTTACAATATGTTATAAATAGACTATGAAGGGGCTGGAAAGATGGCTCCATGATTTAAGAGCACTTGTTGTTCTTTCAGAGGACTGGGGTTCAGTTTTCAGCAACTACGTGGAGGCTAACAGCTTTCTGGAACTCCAGTTCCGGGGGATCCAACGCCCTTTTCTGACCTTGGTGGACACCAGCATGCACAAAGTGTACGTACGTACACACACGCAGGCAAAATACTCGTACACGTAAAAGGAAAGAGATAATTTTAAAAAGGAGTCTTGGAGGCTGTTTCAACTCTGTCATAGTTTTTTTCCTTGTGGTGAATAAGTGCATCAACATGAAACGGATAGTAAAAGGGTAAAAGCAGAGCCCCTGAGCGAAGCCCATGGCTTCAGAATGGCCATTCTAACTGTTGAGAAGTTCAGTGAAATGTGCGGAGTTTAGGATTGGGCAAGTGTTCAACCGAGTGGCTATGTAGCTGTGTGATGTTTTTATCTGTGAATTCATAACAATAAAGTGATTTAAAATAAAATAACATACAAAGAAATGCCATGTGATTACTACCAGAAGAAAAGAAACAGGGTAAAAGTGTTAGATTAAACAAACAAATTGAATGTAAAACAAATTTGACATTCCTATTGATGAAAATAAATTCCATGAGAAGTTTTACTAACAGTGACCCTTTATAAATCACACACTAAATCATCAAAATCATGTTTATCACAGATTGTATACAGTAAAAATTTACAGAACTTTCAAAGTAGAAAACATCGTAACTGTTGGAAAACTGGCACCTGCCTCAGAAACTACAGATCAGGTGGGAGAACTGTTAGAGTGGGCGGAGTCTGAACAACTCAGCAAAGCAGCTTGCTTGAGTACAGGACTTTGGCCGCAATAAACGGTGAGTGAGTGTCCAGTCTCTTCAAACACATATTAAACATTAACAAGGAATATGTTAATAAAGTCCCAGATAAGAAGTCATTTAGACGGGGAAGTGGGTGGTACACTCCTTTAAAGTCAGTACTTGGGAAGCAGAGGCAGGCGGATCTCTGAGTTTGAGGCCAGCTTGGTCTACAAAATGAGTTCCAGGACAACCAAGGTTACATACACAGAGAGACCCTATCTCAAAAAACCAAAGCCAAGCCAAACCAAAAAAAAAAAAAAAAATTAGATTACAGTCTTTGATTACATTGCAATAAAAATTGGAACTAATAATAATAAAAAAAATAGGAGTTAGGTTATGGTGCTCCTGCCTTTAATCTCTGCACCTGGGAGATGAGGCAGGAAGATTACCTAGACTCTGAACCAAACCTGGGCAATATACTGAGTTTCATGTCATCCTAGGCTCCAGAGTGAGACCCTGTCTCCTAAACACACTGGCGTGATTTGAATGAGAATGTCCCCCAAGGGCGGGCTGTCTGGTGTTTGCACTTGGTCCCCATTAGGTTTAGGTCTTAGAGGAGTGGTCTTGCTGGAGGAAGTATGTCACTGGGGACAGGTGTTGAGGTTTCAAAGCTTTGTGCCATTCCAAGCTAGTGCTCCTTGCCTTGTGCTTGTGGTTCAGGATGTGAGCCTTCAGCTTCCTGCTCCAGCTGCCATGCCCGTAGCTTGTCGCCATGCTTCCCTGTCATGGCAGACTGTTAATTGGAACCATAAACCAAAATAAACTCCTGCTATGAGTTGCCTTCCTCCTGGTGTTTTATTACAGTAATAGAAAAGTAACTAATACAACTACTAACTAACTAACTAACTAACTAACTAACTAAACAAATAAGTAGCTAAAGCTTTATAGCCAGACATAGTACCTCAAATCCAACTCTTGAATCTGAGGCAGGAAGATTATGATGCTTTTGAGGCCACGTGGGTTACAGAGTAAGACCTCATTTCGTAACTCCCCCCCAAATCAAGAATAAAAGAGAAATGTGCAAAATAAAGTTAACTATTAAGAAATGATAATACATAAATGTCACAGCATAATTGTGCAATTAGCATGTTGCTAAGTGATCTATGTGAATTGTCTTTTTATTTTCATCATAATCTTCTTTTCACAGATGAGGAACTGAAACACAGAGCTCCGGATTAAATAACCTATCCAGTAGCACACAGTCCATAAATAACAGGGTTCATATTTAAATCTAAATAAAGGACCAGCAAGATGGCTCAGTGGATAAAGGCACTTAGTGCCAAACCTCACGATGTGAGTTGGATCCTCAGACTCACATGGTATGGAAGGAGAGAACCTACTTCCTCAGGTTACCCTCTGACTTACATTCATGTATCATTGTACACATATATTGTGCATGTGTATATTCAGAAGAGGTATAGATCCAGGTATGGATATATTATAAAATAAATATGAATATAGCTCAAGAATCTAATAAAAGAAAGTTAAATATAACTGAGAGAAAAGTTGTTATTTAAAAAAATCCTGGGGCTGGAGAGATGGCTCAGAGGTTAAGAGCACTGGCTGTTCTTCCTGAGGTCCTGAGTTCAATTCCCAGCAACCACATGATGGCTCACAACCATCTGTAATGAGATCTGGCGCCCTCTTCTGGCCTGCAGGTGTACACGCAGGCAGAGCGTTGTATACATAATAAATAAATCTTTAAAAAAAAATCCTGAAAAGAATGAAACGAGGGAGATAGAGCATGTTTGTATAGAACTAAAAGTTAGTTCTTTGAAGAGAGACAGAACAATGCCAGAAAGTGTGGAATTTGACCAAGGAAGAGGAAGCCAGTAAAAGCTAGAGCAAGAAATCAGCCTTAATTATAGATTCTAAAATGTCCAAAATGGATATTAAATTTAAGCTCATAATTCTTGTTTGTTTTTGAGATAGGGTCTTATTATGTAGCTCTGGCTGTCTTGGAACTCACAGAGATCCTCCTGCCTCTGCCTCCAGAGTGCTTGGATTAAAGGTATGTGCTACTACACTCAGGCTTTAGGCTCACAACTTTTAAAGTCCAGATTAAAATTTATGATTTCTATAAAAACATAAATTGTTTGAGTTAATAAAAATAGAACCAAGGAACTGGAGAGATGGCTCATCTGTTAGGTGCACAGGCTACTCTTCCAGCAGATGCTAATGCTGTTTCCAGCACACCCATGGCAATTCACAACCTTCTGTAACTCTAGCCTGGGGAATCCAACATTCTTTTTTGGCCTCCCTGGGCACAAGACATGAATGTCATTCACAGACATACATGCAGACAAAATAACCACATATATATGTATACATATATATACATATATGTGTGTATATAGTTATAGTACATATAATATATATCTGTAATATACTTATTGTACATAATAAAATAACTATAAAAATTGAATCAAGAGGAATACCCAACTTAAAAAGGAAGAAAATCTTAGCCACTGCAGCCTGCTGTAAGGACCTTGGGTGATTTAAAAATGAAACAATGTACTGATTATATTTATGGAGAAGTCTGAGGTCAAGGCATCAGCCTATCCAGTGCCTACTGAAGGCTTCTCTCCTTCACATGTGGCACTTGCTAACCAAGTCTTCACGCAGTGATATGAGCAAGGCAGCCCCATCCTGTAGGCAGTTAATTGGGGTTACAGGCCCAAGGAAAACAGATGATCACATGTCCTAGTGAAACCCACAGTCAACCCTGAGGACAATGAAGTATGAACTCTGCACAATTGGTGAGCCTGTGGGGGCCCACAGAGTCTCCATAGTAAGGTCTTACTCAAGGTCAGAGAGTCTGAGCTTGCTTTGCCCATCAGGGCTGCATAATGGGATGATTTGGCTAAGGGCGTGGTTACCAGGTGTTTTGAAGGGTCTGCACTTATTGGTACTTTATATCTCGACCTTGGAAGGGGGAAGTCTTTGCCCTTCCCCTTGCTGATGTATAAAAAGCCCATCATGATTAAACTCTGGGCTACTGGGTATTGACCCAGGGCCCTCTGGAAGCTATCCTGTGTCTCTTGTCTTTCTCATTGTCTCTGCCTATATTTCTATCTAATACTTCCTCATTCCTCTCTCCTCCCCCCAAGAACCCTTTGACAGGTCAGAGCTAGACTCCTATGTGAGCCTCAACTCATCAAAATGATTACTAACCACCAGCCTTTGTTCTTTTTACTTTTTGGTTCTTCTCCCATTCCCCCCTCCCCCCATTAGGGTTTTTGGAGGATCATTTTTCTACAGAGACTACATTCTTTCATCCTAACCCACCAAACAATCAGATCTCTCCCCCATACATTCAGATTAACCTACCATATGCATCACAACTCCATGTCTAATGCCTAATTTACATATGGGCAGGACCAAATTGGCCTGTTTCCCCAGGATATTAAAACTACATCCAAACTGCTACTTGCTAACACATCTTTCCTGTCCTTCATCAGCTGTTGCTTTACCTCTCAGTAAACATTGCTTGTTTACCTTTTTGCTGTTCTCCTTCTAACTATGAGATACTGAACTGACTCAGGAATCTGGCAGAGTGGAGCAGGAGGGGTGACCTTGCTCCCTGGGGAGTCTTTTAGAAGGGTGCTAGTAGCAGTAGTAATGCTGAAAATACAGTCCTCGGATTGGCTACCACTTCATATCCATCATGATCACTTAGGTCATTCTTTTGGATGGGGATTGATACTTACCTTATGCCTTCCTGCTGACTAGTCATGAGAATCCATGTACTTTTGTTTATATTGGCTTTCTCTTTATAAAACATCTTTTCTTTTTGACTAATTGTTATTTTGTATGCCTTTTTACTGATTTGTAGGCACTTTTAGATGTGAGCTTATTTAGTGGATATATTTGCAACATACAAGATATGTTGTATAAACTATATAGCAAATATCTTTTTACTAGACTGTTATCTTGATGTCTTTTAAAAGATTTATTTTTTATTATTTTTAATTACATAAAGGTGTATGTGTACGCATATGAGTATGTGTACTGAAGTGCAGGTGCCCACAGAAGCAAGAGGTGTGGGATCCCCTGGAGCTGGATTTGTGAATGGTTGTGAGCCACCTGATACTGGTGCTGGAAACCAAACTCCTTAATGCTAACTTTTGACAAACTACAAAATTTCAGTTTTTTGGTCTTTTATGACTCATGCTTTTGGTGGGATCTTATTTAAGGACTTGATGCTTGCTTATTCTATAGACAGGCCGGAAGTGTAGGATCCATACGGCTTGCTGCCTCTTTTGTACATAAATTTGTATGGGAGCTCAGCAATACCCATTCATTTATGAGCTGTGGGGCTGCTCTAATGTGCTAGCAGTCCAAGCCCATATGGCTGAACTTCGTTTGAATGTGGCCCTTTATAGAACAGATTTTTGTAGTTTTATGAAATAGGGGCTCTATTTTGAATGAATGTCTTTCAAAATTGGTATGATGGAAAATTTGATCCCCAAAGAATAGTGTTGAGACATGGTTATTGAGAGGTTCTTAGGTCATGAGGACCCTTCCCTTATCAGTGTATTGATATCATTATTGTGATAGCACTGTTTGCTGAAAAAACACCTCATCACTACAAATTGCCATGGTACTTTTGTTGCATAACAGGTTACTGTATATGAGCTGGCCTATTTGGGGACTGTTTTCTGCTGTACTAGGCTATTTATGATTGCAGTAATACTCACCATGAGAAATATTATGGCCTTGTGGTAAGTCTTATCTCTGATACAGTAAGTCTCAACACTGTGTCTTCATTATGACAGATCATTTGCATTTCCATATAAATTTTAGAATTTCCTAATAAATTTCCACAAAAAAATCTGTTGATATCTCAGTTGGGATTGCATTGAATCAAGAAATTACTTCTGGGGGGCCAGAGAGATGGCTCATTGTCTAAGAGAGCTTACTGCTCTTCCAGAGGACCTGAGTTCAGTTCTCAGCACCATATCGGGTAGATCACAACCATTTACAACTTCACTTCCAGGGGATACAACACACTCTTCCAGCATGTATGGGTCTCTGCACATATCCAGAACACATGAACACACACACGCACACACACACACACACACACAGAGTCTAAAAAAGAAAAAAAACTACTTCTGGCAGAATTGACATTTTTGCATCAAGTGTCCAACTCCATGAATATAGTCTACCTATTCACTTACTTACATCTTCTTTAAATTCCCTGGAGCACTTTGTAGCTTTTAGTTTATTGACCTTTCAAGTCTTTTATTAGATTTATTTATAGATTTATGAAAATATAGTCTCTTGAATTGAGATGCTATTCACATAATATAAAATTTGCCATTGTAACCATGTAAATTTAGTGGCTTTTAGACCATTAACAATATTATAAAGATTTCATCTCTTTCTAACCCCAGAACATTACCTTTTAGTAGTCAGTATTGTCTTTCCTCTCTGTCTAGCCTCCCATAGCTATTAATCTATTTCTTGTTTCCATGAATTTGCATGTTCTGTTTATTTCACATAAATGTAACATACAATATGTAGTTTATTGTGTTATCATGTTTTGATGTGCATGCTGTAGGCTGTATTATTATTTCATTTCTTTTTATGGCTGAATAATTAAGTAGTCTGTTGCATGGATATACTTTGAAATTTGTCAGTTTATAAGTATTTGGCTTGTTTTCACTTTCCAGTTATTATAAATAATGCCGCTAGCATGCTCATGTACAACTTTTTATATAAACATTGCCTTAGTTACTTTTCTGTTGCTGTGATAAGACACTATGACAAAGGCAACTTATAGAAGATAGAGTTTATGCCGGGCGGTGGTGGCGCACGCCTTTAATCCCAGCACTCGGGAGGCAGAGCCAGGTGGATCTCTGTGAGTTCAAGGCCAGCCTGGGCTACCAAGTGAGTTCTAGGAAAGGCGCAAAGCTACACAGAGAAACCCTGTCTCGAAAAACCAAAAAAAAAAAAGAAGATAGAGTTTATTAGGGGCTCACAGTTCCAGAGGGTTAGATCATGGCATGGAGCATGGCAGCAGATACGTAGTTATGGTGCTGGAGCAGTAGCTGAGAGCTTATATCTTGATCCACAAGCATAAGGTAGAGAGAGCTAACTGGGAGTGGCATGGGCTCTTGAAACCTCATGCCCACCACCTCAGTGATACACCTCCTCCAACAAGGCCACACCTCCTAATCCTTCCCAAACGGTTCCACCAACTAGGTACCAAGAATTCAAATACATGAGACTGTGGGGCCATTCTCATTCAGACTACCACAGACATGTATTGTTGTTGTTGTTGTTGTTTTGAGACAGGATCTCTTTATGTAGCCCTGGTTGTTCTAGAACTCACTATGTTGCCCAGACTGGCCTAGAACTCACAGAGATCTTCCTGCCTCTGCTTGCCTAGTGCTGGAATTAAATACATGTGCCATCACACTTGGCTCAATATATGAACATATATTTTCAATTCTCTTGGGCAAGTACACCCAAGAGTGGAACAGTTATATCATATGGCAAGTCTATTTTTAACTTTCTGAAGAACCAACAAACTGTTTTCTATAGTGGCCACATCATTTTCCATTCTCCACACTCTGACTTGATACAAAATCTAAAATTTCTTTGTTTAATCTCTTTAGACAGTTTACAATAATAAAATTACCAATACCTGATTTAAGTCCAGCATCTTGCATGTTGTTTGCTATCTAATTGGTTCTTTGGTGATTTTGTTGTTGTTATTTGTCATTTTACAGCCTATTAAATTGTTTTCTGAAGTTCAGTTTTGTCTCACTTTTTGTTTATTCTTTTTAATTTTTTAATTGTTTGCTGTATCTTAGTTCATCATCTTCATCCATGTCACACTGCATTGTGGTATGTGTAGCATCGAGCTGCATGGCAGGGTACTCCCAATTCTTCCCTCAAATCTGTGGTTTTGTGCCTTTCACCCTTAAATGTGTTGTAAACTCAAACACAGTATTTCTATTTCGGTTTTGTGTGTGTGTGCCTGCGAGAGGCCAGAGGTTAACCTCAGCTGTCATTCCTCAGGTACTATCTACCTAGTATTTGTTACTTTTGAAATGACTTCATTGGTTCGTTGATGTGCGTGCATGATGATCAGAGGACAGCCTTTAGGTGTTGGTTCTCTGTTCCTACCACATGAGTCCCAGGGGTCAAAGTCAGCTTGTCAGGCTTGATGTCAAGTACCTTTACCCACAAAGTCATCTCACTGGCTCTATCTTATTTGTTTTTGTTTTGTTTTTTGATTTGAGTCGGGGTTTCTCATTGCTATGGAACTCACCAAGTAGGCCAGACTGACTGGCCAGTGAGCCTTAGAGATCCACCTGTCTCTGTCTTCCTGGTGCTGGGGCTGTGAGTGCCATCTTGCCTGGCTCTTATTGTATGGGTTCTAGGGAATCTAGTGAGGTCATCTGGCTTGGCAGCAAGTGCCTTCACCATCTAGCCATTTACCAGTCCTGAAGAAGTTTCTTAAAAATCTTTGCAGTGCAGGTTCAGTGGTAATATCTTTTCTTTGGCTATTTCTGGCGAAAAGTCCTTATTTCTTCTTCTCACAGAAAAGTAGCTCCACGAGATATAAAATTCTACTTTGCCAAAGCCTTCCTTCCGGTACTCTGCAGCTTTCTTTCCACTGTTTATAGCTCGCGTCGTTGCTATGAGTTGTCTAATTCTGATCTGCATTTCCCTGTTCATAAAATTTCTTTTATCTGGCTGCCTTTGTCTTTTATTTTTAGCACTTTGGATATGATGCTTCCAGGTGGTTTTATTTTTGTGACTCCTATTTATCCTGCCTGAGATTCCCCAATGGCTCTTGTCGGTACCTTTTCATTGCTATAGTGAGTGCCTGAGACACTCAGCTTGTGAAAGGGAAAGGATTGTCAGCTCCTAGATCTGGAGGCTTTAGGTCATGTTTGGTGGGCCCCATTGCTTTCGGTTGGTTATGTATGTAGCACATCATGGCGGAGACCGTGGTGGAACAGAGTTGCACTCCTCATGGCTGGGACACCAAAGAAGAGAATAAGAGCCTGGGAGTTGGGGTCCTGTTCTTCCTCTTAATGATGATAAACCTCAGTGACAAAAAGACTTTGTACTAGGCCCACCTCACCTTCTTCTGCCTGCTTCCCTATGGCACCAACAGGGAAAGTCTTTAACATGTGGCCAGCCCTTGGGGACAAATTACAGCAGCTAGCCATTACAGAGTCATATCCCCTCCTCTCCTCTCTCCTCCTTCTCTTTTCCATTTTTGGACTCTGGAACCTGGACCAGTGGCCCCAGGTATTCAAACCTGAACTCTCAAAGCCGAAAGACTATAGGAATAGCAGGGCTGAGTTCCACCAATCAAAATGAATCCTACTGACCTCATACCATAGAGCTGCCCTTGTCAACCCTTGTCCATGCAGAGTCAAACCTCCACCCATCCATCTGCCCTCATTTGAATGACAGGAACTGAAAAAAGAGAGCAGCTCACAAGTAACAACTCCGCAGCCTGTTTTCCCCCCAGTGTACTTAATAACCCGTCTTTTGCTACACTGATTAGACTTGGGTGAATTCATTCACCGTTTACACCTCCAGGCCACCACATTAACATCGCCACAACTGGCTGCGGGTCAGAACCTTTTGCTGCCAGTCCAAGCTTTTATTCTGTTTAGTGCTTGTCCACATGGGTGATAGAGTTGAGAGTCATCCCCAGCAAGTGATTCAGTATCATGGTAGTCTTTCCCGCCAATGGCTCCAACCTACAAAGGAACCAACACAGAGCTTCTTCCCAGAGCTGGTTTCTTTTACTGGCACATCCCTTATGGCTAGACTCGTGTATCCTCCAGGTCTTCCATGGCACATGACCATGCGGTAGGTTGTAACTGGTTTGTTTGATGTTGCCTTACACAGTGTCTCTTTCTCGAGCTGTTGTCACTTGGCTGTAGAGTCAGTCCTGCACAGACTGCCCTGCCTCTTTCAGTACCACTGGATGAGCTGTGCTTGTTACTTCTTCTTATTGGGTCCTCCTGTCCCCAACCTGGTTATTCCCTGACCTGCATTGGCCCCCTCCCTGAAGTACTTACCTCCATGCTTCTGGGAAGTGTTGGATCATATGCTATGTTATAAAGGAGAGCTGCATTTTCTTAAAGCAGTTGTGAGTTGTAGCTCTCAATAGGGAGGGTTTGACTACCTCAGCAGACTCCGACGTTTTAGGTAAATCTCAGAATTCAAGATTCCCATTGGTATCAACCCAGATATTCCAAGTGTCACAGTCCAGTTGAGTACACATAGGGACTCAGCTGTAGTAGATTACAGTTCTTTTGTTTGGAAACTGTTGTCTTTGGAGAGACTTGTCAGCAACAAGTTTTGGGCTTAGTTGTAAGTTTCCTCTGCCCCCCTGCCATTGGAAACAGAGCCAGTTTGTATGCTGCTAAGGGGGCCCTGAGGCTTCCCCCCAATCTTTTAACTGCTTGTTAGTTGCTCTCAGTTTTCATTCTCGTCTACAGCACCAATCCAGGTTGGCATTAGCAACAGAAACTCACGAACTGTCAGATACATCAGTCTAGCTGTGATATTTATGTTCATTCATATGTCACCTCTGTTGACAGCTGGTAGGTTTCATGGTTGCAAAGCTGGATGCTTCCCTCACTGACAGATATAGTGGCTTTTCTATCAAAGCTATGGTGAATGATGTGGCTCCAAATCCCATCATCTTACCTATTTTCTTAGATGTCACCAATACCAACCCTGGCTGGGCTTCCTTGTTTTCCCTTGTTCAATATGGTCATATGATGTTCTGCTATAATTCATCCCAGCCTTTAGCCAACGAAGAAGCCTCAGTGCCATTAGTATCCCAGTTAACTAAGCTTTGAATGAGCATCACAAACACTTCTCCCTAACATTTTCATCCAGTTGACAGTTAACTCAACGTTTTGCTTTGTTTTATAGTAAATCAATTTATATTTCTTTAACAAAATGTCTTAGACTGTAGTTTATAAACAATAGAAATGCTGCATCACTACCCATTCTGGGGGCTGAAATCTAGGTACAGACAAATCCAGTGTCTGACTAAGACTGTTTCAGAGATGGTGCTTTCCATGTGCTCTCGACCCACACCATTCACGAGAGCAGACCCTTCTCACCCAGTCATTTCACACAGGCCCTCAGTACCACTGCAGTGGGATTAGCTTTCAACATATAATTTTGAGAGGACACAAATACTTAGACTATAGCATAAAAATAACATACAAATTTACCATTTTAAAGTAATTAACTATTTTACAGTAATCAATAGCATTAAGTATATTCACAATAGTGTGTAATCATCACACTGTCTGCTTCCACAGTTTTCAAATTACCTTGGAATTCAACTCCATGCCCACCGAGGAGTTTCTTCTTAGCATCTCTTTTCCTCATTTGACAGCTACAAATCTGCCCATTATTTCTATTCATTTGCTTGTCCTAGATATTTCAAATAAATGAGGTCCTGGGAAATTTGGCTTTTTGTGTCTGTTGTATTTCACTTAGCATAATGTCTTTAAGGTTCATCCACATTGTACCGTGTTAACGATCAGTATTCCATTCCCATTTATGGCTGAGTACTCTTTGTTTGTATGGATCTACCACATTTTATTTATATATTCATCAGTTGATGGACAGCTCAGTTTTCATCTTTCGGCTGTTGTGAACAGTGTTGCTGTAAACATGTATGGACAAGTTTTTGTTTGAACATCTGTTTTCAGTTCTTCTAGGTGTGTACCTAGGAGTAGAATCGCTGAGTCATACCTGCTTATAGCCCATGTTTAGCCTTTTGAAGAACCGATAAAAACAGCAAGTGTTTTGAGAATGGGTTCCGATTCCCCTTTTATCTTTTCCCCCCCCCCCCCCCCCGTCATGCTTGGATAACTTTAAAATTTCTTCACTACCACTAAGTTTTGCTCATTCATTGCCTTTCCAAAACCTTCTAAAATAAAACCTACATCAGTGTTCTTGGTGAGAATCTATCCCAGTCTTTCTTTTAACGTCATCGTAATGTGTCTTCTCCCAGTTTAGCTATTGGCACATTTCCATTCCAGATTTCACCCTTACACATCTTTTCCCAAGCCTCCAGATAAACAAGTTCACTCATAATTACCTGAACACGTCATTTTTCCAGTTCTTCTGGTTTTCCTGAGATGTTTCTTCATTCAGTCCTTAACCATGGATGGATTATAAAGTGTCCATGACTTAATTACTTTGCACAAAGCCATTTTCTCTCCAGTTTAGATCACCTTTGAATGTCAGAGTATTTTGATATGGTTAGGATTTTATAGTATTCAGTTAGAGAATGTCATAAAAATTCTGGAAAAGAAAAAATTACAGAACATATTATACATTTTAAAATTACTTTTGAAAATTTTGTGTATGTATGGGTATTTTACCTGCATGATTTAAGTGTACCCCATGTATGCAGTACCAAAAGAGACCAGAAGAGGTCATCAGATCCCCTGGTGCTGGAGTTACAGTTGTGAACTATCACGCAGGTGCTGGGGATTGAACTGGGTCCTCTAGGGGCTGAAGAATTGGCTCAGCGGTTAAGAGCACTTGTTGCTCATACAGAGGACTCAGGTTCAATTCCCAGAACTCACATGTTTCACAGCCGTCTGTAACTCCAGTTCCATATGTGGTGCACATACATACATTCAGGCAAAATACACATTAAAAAAAAATAAAATAAAATGAACTGGGTCCTCTGACAGAGCAGCCGTGCTGTTAACCAGAGCCATCTCTTCAGCCTTAGATCATACAGTTTTAAAGAGAATAACGTTTCTTGGGAATGGAAATAATTTTATGTGAGAGTGTAAGGGAGACAGCCCTGTCAAATTATGGTAGTAGTTAAAATAGTGTGATGCGTCACTTCTGTGTGTGATCCCTGAAAAGAAAGTGATTTCTGAAAACACAAGTTATCGCTGAGAATTTTTTTTTGTCTCTAAAGAGCAAAGATATTGTGTAAGACTAGAACCTCTGAAGAGACCATAAGCTCTCCTGTTCTCTAAATTTATCAATGGTAATGTCAGTCAGTCATTTACTTTAAACATACCAAAATGAGTTACAGTAAAGGGAAAGACTATTGGTAAAAGAATACAGTTCAGTGTATGTAAATGATTCTTAGAAACATTAAATTATTAAAGCCATGCAGTAATTAAGTAAATAAATTAAAATGTAAAAAGTAAAGCTAAGAGGGTCTTTATGCTACCTGAATAGATTAATAAATTATTTTGTGGCAAGTTGGCTACCCACACTACCATTTTTTTCTTTATTTGTATTTTTAATTGACAAACACACACACACACACACACACACACACACACACACACACACACAGTTTTTTGAAACAGAGACTATGTAGTCCTGGCAGGCCTGGAATTTGTTGTGTTGACTAGATTGGTCTGGAATGCACACGGATGCTGGGATTAAAGGCATGTATGACCACACTTTGTGAATAAGCAAAGTTTCTGTGGATTGATGTTTTGGCAAATACGGACAAATATCTTAATCAAGCTAATTAACAATGCATTACCTCATACACTTATCTGTAGAGTATGCTTAAAGTCTGTTCTTATAGCAATTTAAAAGAATGTGGTATACTGTTATTAACTGTTGTCAGCATGATGTACAGTAGGTTTCTAGAATTTCCTTCCTGTATAACTGAAATTTTTTTTATCTCCTTTGACAACATCTTCCTAATCCCCCAAATCTTTCATCTTAGAGCAAAAATCCCTTCTCAATGTGGCTGCTGTGGGTGTGGATGAGTTTTTATTTCTCACAGTGCCTTGGGCAGCTCTGCCCTCTGTGGGGTTCACAGAATTTTTGACTTATTGACACGAGATCTCCTATGATGTCTGCTTAGAACAAAAGACTCACTTCGGAGATGGACTATGCAAACTAATGATCCTTTTGTACCACCTCCCACCAAGAGGCTGCCAACCCAAGCGTGAAAGGCAGGACTACTGGAGGAACCCTTACCCAGGAGAGAAAGAGGGCTGTTTTTCAGCATGCTGTATACATCGTCAGGCCGTGATTAGTGGATGGCGCTGTGCCCCTTTTAACTAGAACACTAGGTTTGGTAACGAAGAATGGGAATCTCAGTGTACCCGCTTAGCATAACTCAGTGTGTCGTTGTCTTATGCAGTGGCAGCAATCCCTGACAAAAGAAACTTAAGGAAGGAAGGGCTTGTTTTGGCTCACGGTTTGAGGGGAAGAAGGCACGGGGCAGAAACTTGAAGCAGCTGGTCACCTCACAGTCAGTTGGGAAGCACTAAGTAGGGAAGCTGGTGCTCGGCTCCCGATCTCCATTTTATTCAGTCTAGGACCCCAGCCCGTGGGAGGATGTTGCCAGCAGTTCAGATGATGGGGCTGCCCACCTTAATTAACCTAATCTAAATAACCCCTCGAAGGCATTCCGAGAGGCTAACCTAATCTAGATAACCCCTCATAGATGTTCTCAGAATTTTGTCTCCTAGATATTTCTAGATCCTGTCAGTTTGGCACTGTTAACCATCACACCCCAAGTGTTAACCATCACTTGGAGAAAGCATTCCAGTTTTGTAGTTTTTACGGTCTGTGGGTTGAAAGGCCTATACTTCCAGGGAATGAGTTCCTTTTAAAAGGGAAGGTAGATGCCCTCAAAACTTAAGACTCTAGCTGCATTTTGCTCACGCAGACACTCTTTCCCTCTATTGCAGCTGGCAGATAAAAAGAGCAGTGAGCTAAAGAACACACTGGCAGGAATCATCAACCTTGACCATCGTGAAGACGTAGGATGCTGATACACACAGGGGCATGAAGAAATGGGATTGGTATTCAGGGAACCGACTGGGACATTTCTTATTATTCCTATACCCAGTTTTTAACAGTATGTAGACAAACATGGCAGCCACAGACTGGAGGGCCTCAGCCTCCTGAGCACTGGAGACCTGAGATATTCCATCAGATAAACCTAAGCCACAGAGAATGCTTGTCAGGAGGAAGATAATTTTAGAATGAGTGGTAGGAGAAAATGCATTTACTCTCAGGATGCCACCACGTGGCTGATGTTGGCTCAGAGCTGCATTCAACTTCAGAAACTTACATTGGGCTGTTAGCTGCCTCACCCAGAAATGCCTGGAAGGTGTATCCAGTCTCCTGCCCATCCCTGACTCACACCCTGTGGTGACACACAGCTCGTAGCTCACAGATAGGTGGGTTCAAAGCCCTCTGCATCAAATTCCAAGGCTCAGGCATGCTTAAGAGCTTCCTGTGGAATAAGGCGGTAGCTAGATTTCAGCTTTTAGATATTTCTTGTTTGACATTTCTTTGTTTAGCCTCTTCCACATTGCTGTTCTGCCTACTGTCCCCTCTCCTGATCACTTTCTCCTAAGAACACTCCAACACATCATTTGTAGGAGGATCCTGTGTCAGGCCCTGCTTCTGGGTCCATTCTCGTTTACAAAAAAGGACCTGCTCGGGAACAATATGTACTTGCTGGCATGTAGCTAAGAATAAACCTTTTTCAAGGAGAGGGGAGGTCTTTCCCCTGACCTACAGGAGATTGACCCCTAGGCCCTTGGGGTGTCCTATCTGTTAGATGGGTCTTCACTTCCCCCTCACCTACAGAAGATTGACCCCTAGGCCCTTGGGGTGTCCTGTCTATTAGATGGGCCTTCACTTGCCTTGGTGCTTTCGTTACCAGGTGGTAGGGAAATGAAGTGATTTATGATGTTTGGTGTTTGGGCCGTGTGGTGGTAGGGGAAAAATGAAATGGTTTATAATGGGGGTTTGGGCCATGTACTGTCAGTATTGCCTGCAAGAAGGACTTGAGAAAAATTATTAGTCATTTTGTATGTGATCAAACCATATAAAAAAACTCTAGACATAGGCGATTGAGATGGCTCAGCATCAGGTAAGAGTGTTTATCACCAGCTTCTGAGGTCTTTGGTAATTTTCATCTGAGTTTTTCATGAACCTAGTTAATCCCATCACCTCATTTGTTAGTTTATCTTGCCCCAAGTGTCAGGGGCAAGTGCTTGAGAATAGCTTGGAGGGAACACCATGGTAACCTTTGAGTATGACCCAAATGCTCATAGGAAATATAAATTGGAATTTGAATACTAGAAAATTCAA
Source organism: Peromyscus attwateri (assembly GCA_902168425.1). NCBI lineage: Eukaryota > Metazoa > Chordata > Mammalia > Rodentia > Cricetidae > Peromyscus > Peromyscus attwateri. The sequence goes on from CABHPP010143278.1 coordinate 21,761, forward strand.
ACCACATGTTCTAGTCCGGTAAGGTATAGCTTAAGAACTAGGAAAATGGATAGGGACTGAGAGGATGGCTCTATTGGTGAGATGCTTATCTTCCAAGCAAGAGGACCTGAGTGTGAGGCCCAGAATCCAAGTTTTGTTTTGTTTGTTTAAAAGCATGTCATTGTAGTCCCAGGACTACTGAGGCAGAGACAGGAAGTTCCCTGGGGCTCTCTGGTTAGCCAGTCTGCCCTAACTGATAAACTCTAGGCCAAGAGAGACCCTGTCTCAAAGAAGGTGGATTTTATTCCCAAGGATGGTACCTAAGATGTCCTCTGGCTGTCATAGGCATGCATACACATTTGCACATGAACACACATGAACATACACACAGACACATGTAATATATATAAAATAAACTTTGGAGAAATGTATATTTCAACCTGGAAAGTAAAAATGTAGACACCGAGAAACTGAGATAGGCTGGGGAGGTGGTACAGGGGATAAAGTGCTGTCCTTGCAAGTGTGAGGACCTAAGTTCAAATCCCCAGAATCCATGTGTAATAGTCAGAGCTATTGATAGAATGAACATATAGCTATATATTAAAAAGGGACTTACGAGTCAGACAGGCACGGAGGCTCTTCTTGAAGGATCACCGTGATGGCCTCCCAGGGAGAGCTGCAGGTCCAGTTCAAGCTCGTCTTGGTGGGCGACAGTGGCACCGGAAGACAACTTTACGTTGGAGAAGCGCCACTTGAATGGTGAGTTTGAGAAGAAGTCTGTAGCCACCCTGGGTGTGGAGGTGCACCCGCTTATCTTCCATACCAACAGAGGACCCATCAAGGTCAACGTGTGGGACACAGCCGGCCAGGAGAAGTTTGGGAGCCTGCGCGATGGCTACTACATCCAAGACCGGTGTGCCATTCTAATGTTTGATGGAACATCAAGAGTCACTTACAAGAACGTATCTAACTGGCCTAGAGATCTGGTGCGTGTGTGTGAAAACATCCCCATTGTATTGTGTGGTAATAAAGTGGATATTAAGGACAGAAAAGTGAAGGCAAAATCTATTGTCTTCCACCGAAAGAAGAACCTTCAGTACTATGATAATTTTGCTAAAAGTAACTACAACTTTGAAAAGCCTCTCTTCTGGCTCGCCAGAGAGCTCACTGGAGACCCCGATTTGGAGTTTGATGCCATGCCTGCTCTTGCCTCGCCTGAGGTGGTCATGGACCCAGCTTTGGCAGCACAGTATGAGCATGATTTAGAGGTTGCTCAAACGACTGTCCTCCTGGACGAGGATGATGACCTGTGAGAACGTGAAGCTGGAGCCCTGAGTCAGAAGTCTAGTTTCATAGGCAACTGTCCTGTGACGTCAGTGGCGCGGCCTGTGTGCCACCTTATTTAGTTAAGCAGATCATGTACTTCATTGGGATGCTGAAGGAGATGAACGGGCTTCGGAGTGAATGTGGCGGTTAAAACATACCTTCATTTTTTTTTTTTTGGACTTGCATATTCAGCTGTTTGGAACACAGTTGTTTCCTTTCTGAATTTCAAAAATAAGAATGCTATAGCACATGACAATATTCAGTGGTGAAATCTTGTTTGTTACTGTCATTCCCATTATTTTTGTTTAGAATCAGAATAAAGTTGTATTTCAAATAATCTTAAAAAAAAAAAAAAAAAGGGACTTACTAGAGGGCCTTACAGGCCGTGGCTTAAGTAGTCCAACAATGACTGTCTCCTGATGGGAAAGAGTCCAGGAGACTGGATTTCTCATCAGTTCCATCTGGTGCTGGAGTCCCAAGGAGGTCCTAGAGCTGTGGTTCTCAACCTTCCTAATGCTGCGTGCGCGTGTGCGTGCGCGTGCGCGACCCTTTACTACAGCTCCTCATGTTGCGGTGACCCCCAACCATAAAACTATTTTTGTTGCTACTCCGTAACTGTAATTTTGCTAATGTTACGAATTGTAGTGTAAATATCTGATATATAGGCCATCTGGTAGGTGACCCTTGTGAAGGGGTCGTTCAACCCCCAAAGCGGTCATGATCCACAGATTGGGAACCACTGTCTTAGAGGGTTGGCAGTTTTCAGTCCAGTTTGGAGTCCTGAAGAAGCAGGGCTCACACCAGGGCAGGAATGGCTCAGGGTAGATAAAGTTGCCAGGGAGAGTGACGGTAAACAGACAGGACGCCCAAGCTTCCTTCTCCATGTCCTGTTATGTGGGCTGTCACCAGAAGGTGTGATTTAGTATGTGTCTTCTGACCTCAAATGATCCAGATTTAGGGTGGGTTTCCCACTTCAAATAATCCAACCAAGAAAACTCCCTCACAGATGTGGCAGCTTCTTGAGTTTTAGTTGATTCCAGATGGAGTCATGTTGACAGCTAAGATTAGCCATCACTCTACATTAAGTAGATTTTGGTAGCCAAGTAACTCTGAACAGTTCACTACTTTTAAGGTTGGTTTCCTTATGTGTAAAATAGAAATATATTTATTACTACCTTCTAGAGCTATGAGAGTATCATACAGAATCTATGAAAAAAATTCTTAACTCAAATGAAGTGCTTAGTAAACGTAGCTATTCTAATAGCTTTCATAATTGGATTTGAAAATTTAACTCATCGAGTACCCTAAAGGGGCACTTCCCTGGTGTTCTGTCTGGATGTGCTAAGCTACAGAAACCGCTCCCTTTGGGGTGCTCCATCCTCCCGATGTCACGGACAATGTCTTAAGTTCCAAGCTGCTTACTGGCGTCCACTTTCCTTGGTCCTGCTCATTTAAAGGCACCCTCCATGTGACATTCAGCTTTTCTCTTTCTGACCATCTTACTACTATGGTTTTTGTCTTTCTCCCTAAGTTGGAAGTGTTTTGTCAGTTGAATCCAGACGTGTTGAAAGGTGAGATGAATTTTTCTGATCTAAGGGTGTTTTGTGTGCTTGGGGAGATGGTTAAGTTAATTGTCAACTTAACAGAATCTAGAATCACCAGGGAGATGGCCCTCTGGGCATGACAGTGTGGGGATTATCTTGATTACATTAATTGATGTTCCAAGACCCATCATGACTGTTGGCAGGACCATTCCCTTCTGGGCTGTATAAGAAGGAGAAAGCAGGCTGAGCACTAAGAGGTACTCATCACTCTCTGTTTCTTGACAGTTCATCCGTGTGACCAGCTGCCTCCCGCTTGCTTGACTTCCCCGCTGTGATGGACTGTCCCTTGACATAGAAGCCAAAAGAAATGCTTTCTCCCTTGAGTTGCTTTTTTGGGGGTGGGGAGGGGGACTAAGACACCTGGCTTTTCACATGCCTTCTTATCCCTCTAGATCATCCCAGGCCATGCTTATGGGATTTCTGCCTCAGTCAATTGCTCAGAATTCGAGTTCCCTGTTGGGAACAGTGAATCAAAGGCATGTGGAAGAGGATGCTAACAGCCTGCTCTTGAGGGGCTGAATCCAGTGCTCCACAAACTCAAGCTTTTGTTAGGCTGCTGCTTCTGAAATCCCAAGTTGCTGGCCTTTCTAGATCTCCTGTTTTGTCTACCCAGGCTCACTGGCAGAAATTCAGTGCCAGTCTGACTTGGTAAATTTGCCATATGAACTTTGGCTTGCTACCCTGTGACACAACCCTGTAACTGGGTCAGTTCCTCCTCCTGACCCACCTGGGACTCGGCTCCCTGTAGAGCTCAGGACAAAGCTCCTACAAGCTTCAGCTCCATGAACAACCTCCTATTTAATGCCCTGAAGAACTTCTGCTCTGTGCTGCATTACATGTGTGCTTTTAAAATCTCCTAATCACCTGATTTTATGACAGACACTAATTTGTTACCGAGCTTCAGATTCCATTTTTGTTTTAGCGCCCTAGGAAAATTGCTCAAGTTGCTTTAATTAGTATCAATTTGGTTGTCAAATTTTCAAGATGAAGCTATTGTGTTTCAGCATTATTTAAGCTAGGGCATTAAAATTAGCTGGGGATTTTTTTTTCAAGAATCACTAATTATGACCCAATTTTAAATGTAACATTTACAAAGAATTATTAATAAGTCTATATCCTATCTCTTTGGGCTACAATATCTCATAGTTATATAAAAAGTTAATTGCTAGCCAAAATTTGTATCCCTATTCACTGTGTAAAATATGTCAACGCAATTGTCTGTATTAGAAGAGGCAGAATGTGAGTAATTGCAAAGTAATTTATATTTGTCTTTGGAGTGCATTCGCTCTTAAATTTGAATATGTCTGAGTCTGATGTCTAGGGAATTCATATCAAAATAATGAAGCTGTGTTATAAAGATATCAAATCAGGAGATTTCCCCCCTCCTTTTGTTGCTTTCCTGGGTTGAAAAAAAAAGCCTAAATTGTCTTCAGTAGATTTGTGTGTTGAGCACAGATGTGCAGAAGTTAAGTTATTGGTCTGGGAGGAATTCAATTGCAGAGTAAAAAGCTGTTAAAATAGGAAATTGTAGGTCTCAATTGTATTTTCTGGTAAAGGTAAAGAAAGAATAAAAAGAAGAAATGTAGGAAACAGAGAAATTATACCAGGAAAAAATATTTAGAAAAACATTGCAGGATTCTGTAGCAAGAACAGGGAGGTAGTAGCTAGGCAATGGTGGCAAGCCTTTAATCCCAGCACTTGGGAGGCAGGGGGACGGGGATCTCTGTGAGTTCGAGGCCAGCCTGGTCTACAGAGCGAGATCCAGGACAGGCACCAAAACTACACAGAGAAACTCTGTCTCAAAAAACGAAAAAATAAAATAAAATAAAAATAAAAATATATCATGTTTTGGAGCTGGGGAGATGGTTCAGCAGTTAAGCGAACTAACTGCTCTTTCAAAAGACCTGGGTTTGATTCCCAGCATCCATATGGTGACCATAGTAACGAATGATTTTTCTAACTGTAACATTCTATCCATCTAATTTAGTTTTCCATAAAACTTGAAAATGAAAGACGTATTCATTAATGCCTTGTTTACTTTCTCTAACTAGAATGTACATGCCCTGAGACTAGTTACTGTGCTATAGACCTTCATATTTAGAGAAACATTTGGCACATATTAGTCCATTTTTGAATGAATGGAGTATATTAATGCAAATGTATGCCTGTCTCTAGGTCTCTTTCGATGTCCCGAATACCAAGCACGTATTGTCTGATCCTCTCAGCCATTTTAAGGCTTTACCAACTTGCTTCCTTCATTTGATTGTGTGAGCCATATGCAATAATTACGATTAATTGTGGTTTACTTTATTTGTATTGCGTCTTTACAAAAAATTATTTGATAGGGCACCAAAATTATTACAGTAGCTGCGCCACTCTGCTTGGTTGCTTTCTTCTCCTCTTTCTCCTCCTTTCTTCCTTCTAGAAGCATTTCTGTTAAAAGTTTCATAGTGTGGGGCTAGAAAGACGGCTCAGCAGTTGACGAGCACTTGCTGCTCTTTCACAGCACCCAGCCTGGTCCCAGCATCCACATCAGGAAGCTCACATCCAACTATAACCCTAGCTCCAGGTGGCCCAGTGCCCTCTCCTGGCTTCTGTAGGCACTGCTCATACATACCTCTGGTGCACATACACACACGCGGGCAAAGCATGCATACAATAAAAATCCATTTAAAATGTTTCTATGAATAAGGAAAACACTCCCTAGATAGAATCAGGTAGTTTTTCACATTGAGTTCATGAGGGTGTTTCCAAAGGCATCTGGCAAGTAAGTCAGCAAATGGAGGGTTAAAATCCACTCTGAGTTGGGGTGACACTGTGGAGTAGTCTGGCAGTAGGGATGAAATGGAAAAAAAAAAAGCAGGAGTTAGCTGGCCAGTGAATGAGTGCAAGCTTGATTCCCTCTGAGTGAACCTGGACTTGGTTGCTGGCATCACTGGTGGACCGGCTTCATCACCTCTGAACGTGAACTCACACCAGTGTCTCAGGAGTGGCTGGCTTCTCTAGCTCTCTAGCCTGTAGATGGCCACCATGGAACCATCCAGAATCTGGTGGAGTAAGCCAGTCTCATCTCTTTCTTCCTCTCCCTCTCCATCTCCCTTTCCCCATCCCCCATCTCTGTCTCCTTATCCACCCTTCCATTATATCCTTTTCTCTAGAGAGCCCTAGGGGCTGGGGAGATAGTTCAATGGTTAAAGCACTTGCTAGAAACTTGAAGACCAAAGTTCAGATCCTCAGAACCCATATACATGCTGGGTGGGTGTGGTAGCCTATTTAATTGGGGTGCCTTGCTTACAGTTTCAGAGGTTCAGTCCATAATCATCATGACAGGGACCATGATACGTGCAGGAAGATATGGTGCTGGAGTAGTATCTGAGAGTCCTATATCTTGGAGGTAACAGGAAGTCGACTGTCACACTGGGTGGTAGGTATCCTGAGCATAGGAAACCTCAAAGCCTCAGGAAGCAGAGACAGGATCCCCAGGGCAAGCTGACTAGCAAAATTAACTGTATCAGCAAGCCCTGGGTTTGACTAGGAGTCCCTGCTTCAGTAAATAAGCTGAAAGAGGATGATTCCTGACAGACTTGGGCCTCTACATACATGTGTACTCATATGCACAGACACCCACATGTGTGCCTGTACACATGGAAATGTATAAAAACATGTGCATACCACATATACATGCAAAAAGTTGGGGGGAATGGGGAAAAACAGGGAAAGAGAGAACCCTGATGTGGTAGTTTGAATGTAATTGGCCCCCATAATCTGATAGGGAGTGGTACTATTAGGAAGTGTGGCTTTGTTGGAGTGGGTATGGCCTTGTTGAAGGAAGTATATTGGTGTGAGGGCAGGCTTTAAGGTTTCCCATGCTCAGGATTCCACCCAGTGTGACTGTCGACTTCCCATTGCCTGCAAGATGTAGGACTCTCAGCTACTACCCCAGCACCACATCTGCCTGCATGCTTCCATGCTCCCCATCATGATGATAATGGACTGAACCTCTGAAACTATAAGTGAGCCACCCCAATTAAATGTTTTCTTTATAAGGGTTGCTGTGATCATGGTGTCTCTTCACAGCAATAAAAACCCTAAGAGAGAGTTGGTACCAGGAATTGGGTATTGTTGTGATAGGCCTGAGCATGTTTTTGTTTGAAGGAATATGGACCTTGGGACTGTGGATTAGAAAAGCAGTTGAACACTTTAAGTGCTGCTTAATTGGGCCATACTAGTAGGAGCATGGAAGACAGTGGTGTTGAATATGAGTTGATGAACTATGAAGGCTTGCTCAAGAGTTTACAGAGGAGAAGAATTTTTAGTATGTTGCCTAGAGATCATTTTTTTAAGAACACTTGATGTTCACTAATAGTAGGTTGTTGTTTTTTTTTAAAAAAGATTCATTTATTTATTATCTATACACAGTGTTCTGCTTGCTTGCATGTATCTGAACACCAGAAGAGGGCACCATATCTCATTACAGATGGCTGTGAGCCACCTTGTGGTTGCTGGGAATTGAACCCAGGTCCTCTGGAAGAGCAGCCAGTGCTCTTAACCTCTGAGCCATCTCTCCAGCCCCTAGAGATCATTCTTGTGATATTTTGGTGAAGAAAGTGGTCTCTTTTTGCCCTTGTCTGAAAAGTTTGTTGAGGCTAAAGTGAAGAGTTGGATTAATTTCATTGGCAGAATTTTCAAAACAGCCTAGTGTAGACTCTGTTGTGTGGGTATTAGTGGTAACTCTAATGAAGATTTATAATGAAAAGAATCAAGCTGAGCAAAGTAAATTACAAAATGTAAAATTTTGAGGAGAAAAAGAGCATCAGGAAGTGGAATAGAGATGAATCTGTGTTCAAGGAGATAAATGGATTAAAAAATGGAATAAAGAGAGTAGTGACCTCAGGGTAGGATCGCGCTCGGCTAAGTTTCCAGCTTGTGAGAAGGAATTAAAGAAAAGCTTAGAACTGTGTGTTGTGGTGCATGCTTTTAATTCCAGCACTGGGAAGGCAGAGGCTGGTGGATCTCTGAGTTTGAGGCCAGGCTGGTCTACCGAGCAAGTTTTAGGACAACCAAGCTTAGGCAGTTAAAGACAAAAAGCTGGGGAAGATGTGATTGAATTAGGGGGCCATGTTCCAGCTCCTGCAAGCAGTAGAACTTGGCGGCTTTGGACATGTGGTTCTGCTTTAGAGTTAAGGGTAAAAGAAATGGGTTATAGAACTTGCCTCTGTACCTCTAAGGAAAGCCGCTGAGGCTAGGCATGTGTCAGGAGGTCCCTGAATGGCAGCCTAGAGAGGCCATTTTGTGAAGCTATGGGATTGCCTTGGAGACCCCAAGATGTTAGAGATGCCAGAGTTATGGGATAACTGCTGAGGAGTGCTGCTAACAGGGAATGGAACCAGCCCAAGAGAAAGAAGAGTGTTCTAGTCAACAAAGCTGAATGGAGTTGGAGATCTGAAGAGTGTTTTGACATTAGACATGGAAAGGCAGAGTTTGGAGTTTGACCAGCTGGTTTTCCATCATGCTTTAGTCCAGTATTTCTTCACTATGCTACCTTCTCTGTGTTTTGGAATGGTAATGTATATCCTGTGCCATTATATGTTGGAAGTATGTGATCTACTTTTTGAGTTTGATTTTTATAGGTGATTACAACTAAGATTTTGCACAGATCTCAGAAGAGCCTCGGAACTTTGAACTTTAAAACATTGCTGAGACTCTGATAGACTATGGGGACTTTTGAAGTTGAACTGAATGCATTTTGCATTATGATATTGTTACAAGCTAATGGGAGCAAGGGAGTGGAATGTGGTAGTTTGAATGTATTTGGCCCCCATAATCTGATAAGGAGTGTCACTTTTAGGAGGTGGCTTTGTTGGAGTGGGTATGATGTTTTTGGAGGAAATGTGTCACTGTGGGGGCAGGCTTTAAGGTTTCCCATGCTCAGGATTCCACCCAGTGTGACTGTTGACTTCCCATTGCCTGCAAGATGTAGGACTCTCAGCTACTACCTCAGCACCACATCTGCCTGCATGCTGCCATGCTCCCCATCATGATGATAATGGACTGAACCTCTGAAACTGTAAGTGAGCCACCCCAATTAAATGTTTTTATTTTTATTTATTTTTTATTTTTTCCTTTATAAGAATTGTCATGGTCAGGGCTGGGCAGTGGTGGCACATGCCTTTAATCCCAGTGCTTGGGAGGCAGAGTCAAGCGGACCTCTGTGAGTTCGAGGCCAGCCTGGTCTACAGAGTGAGATCCAGGACAGGAACCAAAACTACACAGAGAAACCCTGTCTCAAAAAACCAAAAAAACAGCAGCAACAACAACAACAACAAAAGAGTTGTCATGGTCACCTGGCTGTTTTAGCACATGCCTATAATCCCAGCTCTTGGGAGGCAGAGGCAGGTAGATCTCCATTAGTTTGAGGCCAGCCTGGTCTACAAAGTTCCAGGACAGCTACAGGGAGTACACAGAGAAACCTTGTCTTGAGAAACTTAAAAAAAAAAAAAAAATATGTATGTGTATATATACTCAAAGTTTTTTTTTTTTAAAGGAGTTGTCATGGTCATGGTGTGTCTTCACAGAAGTAGAAATCCTAACCAAGACACCTGATTAACATACCTGGCTTGAAAATGGTTGGAAGGCCATGCATACAAGCAGTGGGACGTCTGCCCTAGCTTTCTAAAAATCAACCCATCTACTCAAAGAAACTTAGTGGGGATTAGGGATGTGGACTAAGGTGTCTCCAGCAGAAGAGAGAGGTGTGGAGAGATCAAGTCAAGGAAAGCCCATCAGCGAGAGCCACCATTAGAAACCAGAAGGAAGCAAAGAAGGTTCCTCCCCCATTACAGGCTTTGAAAGGAACATGGCCCTGCCGACACCAGGATTTTTCAATGTCTTACCCTTAGGACCATGAGACATTTGTGTTGTATTCAGCCACCAATTAGTAGTGCTTGTTAAAGTAGCCCAGAATTTCTATTCTTTTGAAGTGTGTTTTGTGGCCCAGAATGTATCTATCTCAGTGAATCCCTATGGCTTTGTAAAGAGGGATTATTCTGCTGATTTGGGATGGAGTTTTCAATAAATGTTGATTAGCTTAAGCTGTTGGCTAGTGCCGGTTAAGATACCCGTGTCCTTACTGGTGTTCTGCCATGTAACCTGTCAGTCACTGAAAGAGGTGTGTTGAAGTTGCCATCTGCAATACTGGGGTGACTGTTTCCCCTTGCAGTTTGCAATCATGCTAACTGTACCTTGACACTTCTGTGTTAGGCAAATGCAGGCTAAGGATTAATACATCTCCTTGAAGAATTGAGCTTTATCTAGGTAGATAGATGGTAGATAGACAGACAGACAGATAGATTTTTTTCTTGTTTTTTTTTTCTTTTTTTCTTTTCTTTTTTTGAGACAAGGTTTCTCTGTGCAGCTTTGGAGACTGGCCTGGAACTTACTTTGTAGACCAAGCTGGCCTTGAACTCGAAGAGATCTGACTGCCTCTACCTCCCAAGTGCTGGGATCCAAGACCTGCAGCACTATGCCTGGCCACTATAATATACTTTAAAGTATTCTACAAAAACCCTTCAGCCCTCTGTCATCTGCCAGGTCCAGGCAACCATTGGTCTACTTTCACTTTCTATGGATTTGGCTATTCAGGCCACTTTACAGTCATATTGTCATGTTGCGATGAAATCATATACTTGTGGTCTTTTGTAAATGGAATTACAAAATATGGTTGATTTTTTAATAGTTTCTTTTGATTAGCTTAATGTTGTCAAGATTCCTCTATATTGCAGCAGGTATCAGACATTTTGTTCATGTTTGTTGATTAATAATATTCCATTATATAAATAGATGGTTTTAATTTGTCTGTTCATCAGCTTATGATAATTTGGGTATTTTTCACTTTTTGGTTATCATGAATAAAGTTTCTATACACTTCTATATATAACTTTTGGGTAGTTATTATTATTATTATTTGTTATAATTATTTGGTATATACATACTGCATTAGTTACCTTTCTGTTACTGTGAGGAAATACCATGACCAAAAACAACTTATGGAAGAGTTTATTTTGACTCCTGGGTCCAGAAAGAGAAGCTTTGCTGGCAGGGGGCACAGCAGGGGCGTGGCAGTAGGCAGCCAGAGCAGGAAGATGAGAGATCACATCCTGAACTGCAACCATGAAGTGTGGTGAGGCTCGGAACTCTCAAAGCCTACCCCCAGTGACACACTTCCTCCAGCAAGGCCACACCTGGTGAAGGTTCCTAACATCCCCCCAAACAGCTCCAACTAGGGACCAGGTATACAAATAGTGAGCCTATGGGGGAATGTGTGGCATTTCTCTTCCAAACCACTACATTGGGGAGCACATTGCTAGATTATGGGATAACTGTATAAAGGAGTTGCCAGACTGTTTGGGTTGCCCAGCTACTGCATGATCTTTACATCACCACCAACAGTATAAGGCTCAAATATCTCCACATACCCCCTCACTCGTCCCTGTCTCCTTTTTCTTACAGTGGCCTTAGTGGGTATGAGAGGGTGTCTCATTTTGGTTTTGGTTTCCATTTCCCCAAAGACCAACACTACTGAGCATCTTTTTATGTATTTTAGTTATTTGAGTATTAGTAAACACCTATAAAAGACCCTTTGGTTTTTTCCTTTTTGTATTATAGTTCTTTACAATGTTGTGGACACAGGTCTGTTTGGTGAAATTTCCAAATGTTCTGTTGTGGTTTGGGTTTTTGTTTTGGGTATCTTGTTTTGATGATGTCATTTTTTCTTTTGTTGCCTATCCTTCTGGGGGCACAGCAAAAACTCCCTTCAGTCTCGACAGTTCACACACATGGTGCTTACGGACAGTTTTTCATTTAGCTATGATCTTGAATAATTCCTTTTTGTATCTAGTGTGAAATACCAGCCGGAGTTACTCTCTGCGTGTGGACATGCTGTTGCCTTCCACTGCGGCAGAACACTCTCTTCTCCTTCAATGACCTTGGCATCTTTCGGCCAGGTGATTGTAAATGGGAAGGCTTATTTCTGGACTCTCGGTTTTATCCCGCAAACAGTCGGAATCGTTCACCTGTGTTGCAGGCAGGACCCTAAGCATGAGCCCCTTTACTTCTCAATTACTCGGTGATGTTGACGCTATTCTTAGTCTCGCCTTGCAGAGGAAGTAGCTAGCTGAGATCGTGGATGGTCTGTCTGGACACAAACTCGCGCTGACACTGCCAGCCTGAGCTCTCAGTCGTAGCGCAAATAAATGTTAGCAACCAGAACTGTACTGAAAAATCCATTTAAACAAAAACTACCGTGCATCAGATTGCCCTGTTGGGCTGGAGAAACACCTCCGATAGAGGCTTCTACGTGCTTGCTGTCTCTGCGTGATGGGGTCAGAAACCTTTTTCACCTCCAGGCTGAGGACTCGTAACCTGAGTCAAAGCGCTGGTCTCGGTGGGTTCCCTAGGGGATCTCAGAACTGCTGATCACAGCCCACACTGAGACTGCTCTAGGTGGAGACAGAAAGGACTCTGCCTTCTGGCGGGAGGATGCCCGAGACCTGAGAACTCTCGCGAGAAGACTTGTTGTTACCACGGCAACCGCATCGCGGTTTAGAAAGATGGCGGGGCGAAGTGTGGGAGTGCCGGTGAGTTCAGCCCCAGACTCCTGACCGGTGGCTGGGCTGCGGGCGGGCAGGCGGGACGGAACCCAAACTCCCTTGAACTTGAGCTCTGCCATTCTGTCTGCAGAGACGCGGTGCTGCAGATACTCAGTCGCGCGGGCAGCTTGCAGCTGGACGAGACCTCCTCGCCCGCGAGCAAGAGTACAAGTGAGCATCCCTCAAGTCCCAGGGAGGTTACTGGGATGCCTTTCCTGCAAGGTGGCTGCATCTGGGGACCCCCTCCCTCTACATCTGCCCTTAGCCTTGGCTATTTCACCAGAGCAGTCTGAGAAGATATTTGTAAGGGCAAAAATGTAGTACAGAAACTGTGTTGGGCAGCAGGAGGGTTCTCTTGGAAGTGGCTTGGAACACACGAATTCCACCCCCGCCCCAATCCCGAGAGTGGAGTTCCCAGAGTACAAGATTTTGAGGATCCTCAAATTACTAGAGTTTACTTTGTGCAAATTTCTTAAAGGCTTGTCTTCTAAATGAATCAGGTCCTGGTTACAGCGGGAGGGAGAAAGGATGCTTTCTCTGCCTCGTCCTGTTCTCTGGCATTTACAATGCTCCGCCCCCATCTCCACCCCCTTCCCCAGGTTGCCTGTAGTAGCCAGAGCAACTCTTTTATTTTCAGTTTATCTTTTCGTTGCACTGCTTAAAACTGCGTTTTGTTGTTGTTGCTGCACTTGCAAAGCCTTGACAGCTCGGCCTTCTTTAACTGTTTACCCCTCTCTCACACATACAGTGTGGAACTCTCCAGCCACAAGGGACACTTGTCTTTTCTTGAGGGAAATTACATCTGCCTTTGGATTGTAAAGCCCAGAGAGGCCTTTGACCATGCTAAACAGGGCCCTAGTTGTTTAATATAGCATATTCTGTTAAACTCACTTGATAGGTTGTTTTGTTTTTGTCTTTGTTTTTAACCTGAGACAGGGTCTCTTTACATAGCCCTGGCTGTCCTGGAACTCACTCTGTGATGTATGTGGCAGAGGAGTTTATGGCAGGCAGGTCACGTTGGTGGATCAAAAACCAGAGAGTTGAGGCAGAAGGTGATGCTGGACTATAACCCTCAAAGAGCTCTCCAGGGGCCTGCCTCCAGTAGCTGCACTTCCCAAAGCAGCCTCACTAGCTGGGACCCAAGTGTGGGGAACAGTTCTTTTTCAGACCTTAACTGTCTCTGTTCCTGCTCTTTCCCTCTCTTTCAAATTAGAATTCTGATTAAAAAATTTTATTATCTTTACAGTGTCAATCTCCCCTCCCCATTTTTGTGCTTTCCTACTCTCCCTTGGTGGCTTCCGTGATTTGTTATTCTTTTAAAGTCGTCTCCAGCAGGGTTTGTTTTCAGAGCCCTTATATTCTAGATGAGAAAATATCCCTGTAACCTGGCTTTAAATTTCCCTCTACTAGCTTAGCTTACCTCTACACTGTGAAAGTTGACAGAGTGTCTCGGAACCATCTGGATGAAATGAATCTGGACCCTTCTGCTGTGTGTGTGTGTGTGAATTACAAGGTGGTCTCTCCACCCCACCGTGGCCCCTCACCTGAGACTGTGGGTGGAGTCCTTACAGCCTGTGTTCTGTAGGTCGTGACTCACATGTCCATCCACCTGTAGCTGCTAGGCTGTTGTGGTTTCATTTCCTCTTTGTGGCTCTCACTTAAGAGTTTCGAGTCATTCTTAGTACTAGGGCACTTCCCTCGAGTTTGAGCTTAGTGATTATTTCTATACTTACATTTTATTTCTCATTTTAATGGATTTAGAGTAGAAAAATACTCTTGGTTGACCTGCATTGATTTAAAGTTTCTATTGAAGTCCTCCTGATTATTTTAAGAAAAATTTAAAAATCACTTTAAATATAATAAATGTATTTTTTATATACTTTTCTCTTAACCAAATAATTTTGAACTCTGGCGGGCTTTCTTCAAAGTAAGGCCTTTTTAAGAAAGGATGTGGTGCTGTCTGTCTTTCCCCTCCTCTACCCAGTCCTTAGGGTAGGGATGTAGGTGTTCATGTTATTTCTGAATCATGTACCAAAGGGGTGGGGGAAATCCCTCAATGAGTCTCCTTGAGAACTTTTTGATAGAACTTCAAAAAAGCCACTGTTGTTTGGAAATGGGACCTTTCACTAGGAGAAAAAGATGTGTCTCATAGTGTGAATCTTTACAAGGGAAATGGAGACAGGACTGGAGTCTAGTGCGCTAGGTTAACTGTGCTCTGTGGACTGTTGTGAAGCCAGTTAAGATGCTCACCATATGGAGAGAAGTATATTTCTTTCCTGTTTCTGGGAGAACACAAACGTGTGTGTGTGTGTGTGTGTGTGTGCGCGCGCGCGTGCGTGCGCGCGCGCTGCAGATGACAATGGAAGGGAATATTAAAAATAAAAAGGTTGAATGATGATAGTAAACTTAATTTTTCCCTTTTAAAACATTTTCCTTATAATCATTTTGTTTTTGTTTTTGTTTTTGTTTTTTTTGAGACAGGTTTTCTCTGTGTAGCTTTGCGCCTTTCCTGGAACTCACTTGGTAGTCCAGGCTGGCCTCGAACTCACACAGATCTGCCTGCCTCTGCCTCCCGAGGGATTAAAGGCGTGCGCCACCACCGCCCGGCCCTTATAATCATTCTTGTAGGCTTACTTGTATCAAGTAATAGTCATGTTTTTTGCTAGATTACAAATAGAGGCCAAATAAGTCCCGTATTTCTGGTGATATTGGTACTGAGTGTATTGTATGGCTGAGTTGTGAGCTGGCTCCCCAAAGATAGTAACACACAGCCCAGGCAGGCCTCCCTGACCCTGGCCGCTCTAGTCATCAGGAGGCAGGATCCACCTGTCCTTTGAAGATGCACCTCTAAAGATGCACAGTTGGAACTTGTGTTCTCTACAGGTAGGATAATCCTGGAGCTGAGTTGAATTCACGCAGTTTTCTCTTGCCTAATTTACTAGTCAGATGACTTACTTCGTGGAAGATATGAGTAAAGGGCCATAGAAAGGCAGGGCAGTGATTACATTCCTGCCAGAGGTGGGAAGAGGCGGGAGTTCTAATAGCTGTGTTCATTGTAGACTAAAAATGTTGTGTGTGCTTTGACATACATTGATTATAATGTAATTGCCAAAGTTTAATTATTTTATTTTTGTATAATTTGAGTATAACTCAAATACTACTTTATTTTCTGCTTTTAGACGTTTAAATGCAGAATTGGAGGCAAAAACTGCTGATCTGGTTAGACAAGCTGACGAAGCAATAGTAAGTAGATGTAGTTTTTCCAAGTAAGTGCTAATTTTTTAACTTTAAATTTAATACATAACATGCATATAAAAAATACCCAAAGCATCAATGACAAGCTAAACATGAATGTGTGTGCATAGGTCTAGTTCCAATGTGTATGATAAAAGTAGTTTCTGTTTAGATGCTCCAAACATGTAATCAATAAGAACATTAATGTGAGTAATCTTTTCTAGTATCAAAATATTTGATATTGGCTATATAGTTAAATTAACACCAAAAATTCAGTAGAGTTGAAAGTAACAGGGCTCAAAGGTGAAAGCTAAGTAGTGAGGACGGACACTGAGATTCTAATGCTCAGCTGCTTTCTACACTCTGCAGTTGCACATACCTGAGATTCTTAGCGCTAGGATCAATCACATAGGCAGGAAAAAATGTGAGGGCATCTCACCAGCCCACGGAGCTAAGCATCGGCCTCCATTCTGGTATCAGATTGGGTATTCATTCTTTAAGCATTGCCCCATAAGCACCAGCGTTCCCAATGGTAATTTACCAGATAGATGTACAGCCTTCCTAGAGGAGTCAAGTGACTGCTTTCCAACTTCATACTTCCAGTCCTGACTTCACTGATTCTTTCTTTAAAAATCCCATTGGGGGTGGGGGGAAGAAAAAAAGAAAAAAAAGAAGAGGAGGGAAAGACTGTCAGAGCCAGGAGACTAGGGTGCCTGCGACTGGATAGCGTCCCAAAAACCTGACACTCTCAATAATGTGGTTGTTTGAATCAGACAAGCACAGTGACGACCAGCTGGCATGCCAACATTGACGGGGAAAATTCAACATGGTCCTTCCATGGATGAAGAACTACAAGTGACTGCTGAGGGTGGGTGGGGAGTCTGTTTCCTCCAGGAACAAGGTCCTGCATAGGTTGCCCAATCCCGTGTGTTCAGCTTAGACTGTGCACTTAGGAGCAATGCTACATGGACTCAGATGAAGTAGACTATTAGCTTAAGGGGTGTTACTTTTGTTTCTGTTGCATTTGTTTAACCCTGGGAAGCTGTGTTACTGTGCCTGTCTAAAACACCTGATGGTCTAATAAAGAGCTAAACAGCCAATGGCAAGGCAGGAGAAAGGACAGGTGGGGGGCTGGCAGGCAGAGAGAATTAATAGAAGGAGAAATCTGGAAAAAGAGGAGAGCTAGCTAGTAGCCAGAGAAGGAGGAGGACTCCAGGGACCAGCCACCCAGCTACACGGCAAGCTATGGAGTAAGAGTAAGATTCACAGAAGTAAGAGGATGGGAAAAACCCAGAGGCAAAAGGTTTGCAGGGTAATTGAAGTTAAGGGAAGCTGGCTAGAAATAAGCTAAGCTAAGGCCAGCCATTCATAAGTAATAAAAAAAAAATACCATTGCTCCCCAAAATGGAGTTGATGGAGGCAGGGAAGAAACTCTAATATTTTATTATTTTTTATGATTTGTTTTTATTTTAATTATGTGTGTGACTGTGTGTGTGTGTGTGTGTGTGTGTGTGTGTGTGTGTGTGTGTATGTGTGTATGTGTGTATGTACATGAAACCCACAGAGACCAGAGATGTCAGATCCCTGGAACTGGAGTTACAGGTGATTGACTGTGAGCTTCCTGACAGGGGTGCTGGCACCCAAACCTGGGTTCTCCGCAAGAGTAGTAGGTGCTATTGATTCTTCACTGAGCCATTTCTTCACTCAGTATTTTATTTTGATGCTTCCTATAAATCCAGAATTATTTCTTAGTTGAGGATTAAGAAATGCAGCATCTATAGCATTTCACTTAATACCTAGTAATTACACATCTGCTAGTTGTATTTGCAATTAAATATTTTACTGGAAATATTTTACAATTTTGCCAATATCTGAAGTGAAGGAAAACATTTGTCCAGACGGACAGCATGTCATAGTAGAATGAGAGGTACATTTTGTATATGCTTAAGGAGTCCCCTAAAGAGAACCTTTATTCCCACCCCAGAAAGCACAGAGTAAAACACCGAGGGGATTTGGAAGGGGAAGGCACCTTTCTTCCCCTAGAAGCTAGTGGAATGTGCTTTTGCCATTTTTCAATTTGTGTTTGCTCTCTTTTGTTGTGTGATGGCTCCTCACCAGAAGCTTTGACTCTCCATGCTTCACAGAGCCTAAGGGTGTAAAGAATATGAGGGCTTTAATGTTCTTTATATTTTAATCTTTGAGGTGATTTCCTTACACTGGAACAAAAGAGAAGCGAAAGCATAATCAGGATTTATTTGTTGCTGTGTAGCATTTCTGATGTCATAGAGACCTTGGACAGCTCTGAAATGATGAGTGTTTAGAGAGGTGTTAAACTGGACTCTCTTGAGTGTTGGTGTCTTGAATATTCACGGCGTTTCCTGTTTAACCAGAGAGATCAGCAGGAAGTGCGAGCCAAGCCTTTTTCAGCAATAATTACATCATGCAGAGACGAAGATGGCTACAGCACGAGGTACGGGACTTCAGTTCTCAAACATGGCTTTCATTCAGTGATCCTTGTAAAACCTGAGTGGCTGAAGTCTTTTTGAAAATGTTGAAGTGTAATTCAGGGAAGAGTACAGCAGGTAAAGTTGTGATTGGGGCTTTACTAGTCAGACACAAGACAAGCTCTTGCCTGTTTTATCTTGTGTAACTCTGCAGGTGTTGTTTGAAAATAGATATTCTTGTCTTCATTTGAAAAACTGTAGCTTAGGGAGGTCAGTGCTGGGCAAAGATCAAACAGAGTAGTTCCCCTGGAGTTGACACCACAGCAATGTGAGAGATTTCTAGACCTTTCTCATACAGTATCACCGATCCTTTAGAGTCATGTGTGAATTTGAGGTAGTGAGAAATTAGTATAGACACATATGTTATTTTTTGAATTCTTGTACATTTCTGGCACATCAAGAATTTAGGCAACCATAAAATATTAGTAATACATTTAACAAAAATGTGGGTTCTCTGTGAGTAGAATTGTTTTACTCCGCAGGGACAGTGATGGCCCCAAACAGCCCATGCTGTGGCTTTGGCTTCTGACAACTCAGAGCTGTTTCAAGCACTAGAAAACAAGGTTGTAGCCACACCCACAGCTTCTCTTCAGTGGGAGTCTCTTCTTGTTTCCAATGAGCGCCACATTTCACAGCCGAGTCTCCAGTTCTTTCTGAAGCCTGTTCTTCAACATGCAGACAACCCAGGCACTGTGGCGACTAAAAGGGCCTGACTCTGCTCTCCAGAAGCTAACACCTTAACACCTTTCTGTTAAGAGCATCAGCTGCTCTTGCATAGGACCCTGGTTCAGTTCTCAGTCCCCAACATCTCATAACATCTGCAACTCCAGCTCCAAGGAATCCAACGTGTCTGGCCTCCATGAGCAGTAACATTCACACACACACACACACACACACACACACACACACACACACACTTAAACATAATAAACATTAAAATAAAAATCTCTTTAAAAACATCTGCCAGCTGTCCCTCACCGTGAGGTAGGCAGTACTAACTGCTGGTGCTCTCCCACGCAAGACACCGCAGCACAGCTGTTGTGACTGGGGTCCCCTGTACGGTAAAGAGCAAATGCTGTGCCTTCGACAGGGAAAAAGAAACTCTAGTGTGTGGTACTCACTGGAACCAGGGAAGAGAGAATCACACAGCACAGAAACTGGGTGTGGCTAGAATTTGCACTGTATGACTTTCAACACAACTGTGGGTTCTCAGAAGACAGCTTCAGGACATGGGCTGGGCTGTTTGAGGATGTCACTGTCTGTTACTGTGAGTTTTTTTTCTAGAAAAAAAAATATATGATATATAAAAGTATTTTGTATCATTATTTGGCATGTGCATATGTTCATATAACGATAAATCACTTATCTGCATCATATATAATTCTATCTGGCATTAAATGAAAAAAGATACTTAATAGCTACCCAAATTCCAAAGTCTGGATTACAGATAAAATTGGGTCTGGCTTTTATCCAGTAAATAAAAGAACTGAGATGATATATTGGCAGCTGATCCTTAGTTCCTGCTGAAGCAAGCAAAAGACTGAGTTTCCAAGTATAAACATAAACTTGCTGATTTTCTTTTACTAAGTTTTTCTCATGTCCAAAGTGGTGATGAGGCCTCTGTACACCTGGTACAATTGGATTTTTTTGTTACACTTACTTATTGTGTGTGTGTGTCTCCGTGTGCCCGCATGTCCATGTGCACAGGTGCATGCAGTGTGGAAGTGAGGACCACCTGCGGCACTTGGCCCTCTCCTTCCACCATGCGAGGACCGGGGATTGAACTCGGGTCCTCAGGGTTGACAGCAGGTGCCCGCTTGTCAAACCGGGAATATTTCCTTTCTTTCCTTTCCTTCTTTCTTCCTTTCTTTTTCCCTACCCTCTATCTCTTCCCCTCCCTCCCTCCTTCCCTCCATCCTTCCCTCTTTCTTTCTTTCTTGACAGGGTTTCTCTGTGTAGCCCTGACTGTCCTGGATCTCACTCTGTAGACCAGGCTGACCTCAAAATCAGAGATCCACCTGACTCTGCTTCCCAAGTGCTGGGGTTAAAGGCGTGTGTCACCACCGCCACCCAGCTCCTGGAATATTTTCTTAATGCAGCTGTTTCAACAGGTGGCTTTTATCATACGAAACATGGCATTTGATGATTTATTGGGATTATTAAAGATGAGAGATGATTCTATAAAGAGACTATCCTTTTCAGGTTGGAACAGTGATTATCTTCTTAAGACTCAAGCAGTGTATTCTGTGATAGGTCTTTAACACCTATGGTTACTCTGTCAGAAAGGCAGTAAGGAAACTAGAATTTACTTTCCTTTCGTATAACATCCAAATCCTCCAGTGTGCTGAAAGCAAGGTTTACCACCCAGACGGTCTCAGTCATACTTCAGACAAACCTTTCATGAGGTTTAACATGAATCAGGGCATTGTGCTGCAGTGTGTCTTGGTGTGAGAGCAGCAGAGGTGGCATGCCCACTTCACGGTGATGGGCAGCTGGCAGATGTTTTAAAAAATTCTTTATTTTGATGTTCATTACTTTTGATTATGTGTGTGGGTGTGGGTGTCTGTGCATGTGAATGTCACTGTGGAAGTCAGAGGTGTTGGGTCCCCTGGAACTGATGTTGCAGGATATTGTGAGCTGTCCAACTTGGGTGCTAAGAACTGAACTCTGGTCTGGTGCTCTTAGCTGCTGAGCCTTCTCTCCAGCCCCTGGTAGATGTTTTTTTAACTGTATAGATGTGTGTGGGAGAGGTAGGTGGTAGGTGGAAGGGGATGAAAAGTTCAGGAAACGTGCTAATGGCTAATGAAACGTCAGACATTAGCTTGAAATCGGAAAGTTCAAGATGCTCATTGCAGTTTTGGAAACATTTTGGTGTTGTGTGTGAAAAAGGCTATTTTCAATAAACTTAAGATATTTTGAAAGCTTATTTTCTTTTGCAGAGATATTTCTGGTAGATAGGACCTAAGTATATCTTCAAGTTAAGTAGCAAAAACCCTACACATGGCCAGGTCAGTAGGTGACATCTGATAGAAAGTGCTTTTATTTTGTGTGTCCTCCACTGTGGCCAGTCATTCCTATGGCATATGATGGCACTTTCCCTGTAGTAGCAATAGATAATAACATGGTATAGTCCGTGATATTAATACAGATGCTTTAGACAGTGGATCAGCGGCAGGAGCTTTCTGTGGAAAGGGACAGAGAGCAAATGTTTAGGATTTGTGGGCTTAGATAGTCTCCATCACAACCACTCAACTCTGCTGTTGTAGAGTGAGTGGGTGTGGGTAGATCCAGCCTGTTGGTGAGCCAGTGTATGCATACACTAACAGATATGCCTTGTTTTAAACTACGGATATACTCTGTAAACCTAAGATAAAAGGTTCAGGGAATAAAAGGAATTTAGATTTATCCATTCACTCATTAGATGCCTATTTACTTATGTTAGTTTAAAAATTTACATGTGAAGTGCTATGCCAGATTCATAGCATTAAGCAATGGGAAAGGCAGGTTGGACTCTATTCTCATGAGTTCATGATGTTATGAAAAGAGACCCTGACCCTGTTCAAGTGCATTGGAATGGTGGTGTTGAACATGCTTATGAGTAAAAGTGCTGCAGTGGGTTGTTTGTTTTATTATTGAGAGAACGAGCGAGCGAGCGAGCATGAGAGTGCATGCTCATGTGTGCCACCATGTATATATGGAGGTTAGAGGACAACATGCTGGAATTAGTCTCCTTCTACCACGTGGGTCCTGGGATCAAACTCAGATGGTCAGGCTTGGTGCATTTGCATGCTGAGACATCATGCCAGCTCTAATTCCTTTAAGAAATGGATAGCTCATCCAGACCCACATCCTAGACCTTGTATTGGCCTATTCTAACATCTACCCCATCTATGACCTGCTGGAGTGTGTGAAGGGACTGGTCCTGCAGAATGATAGCACAGGGTCTCCATGACTGGGGCAGCAGCGGGATACACTAGAGGAGTTTCATCGAGGGTCCAGTGATGACGGTGTGTCGGACCAATGACTCATGTGATGAACACTTGTGGGAGGGGCCGACTGGACAAAAGGGCGTACTGGGTGATGCACTGCAGTGCCCAGTGCCACTAGGATGAATAAACAGGTGTTAAAGAGGCAAGAAAGACGGAGGAGTGAGGTGAATTTGTTGTTGTTGTTTTTAATTAATTTTTTTGGATATTCTTTTTGGGGGAAGGATGCTGCAGGGGTGAGGGACAGATATGGAGAGACTGGGAGGTGAGCAGAGTTGGGTGCATGATGTGAAATTCTCAAAGAATCAATAAAGAATTATATATATATATATTCATATATATATGAATGAAATGGATAGCTCTCTGTGTAGCCAGTCATCACTTATGATTTATACTAATAAAAATTTATACTATATTTTCCTAAAAAAATACTGCTATACCTTCTCTGTAGCGAAATATTTAACCTAAGTACTTTTTAATGGCCTTCATTCAAAGTAAATTAATGTCTAGGAACTAGAATCAAAGTAAAATATAATTCTTTGTGCATATATATTTATTAAATATATACTATGTCTAGATATAATTTATATGGAAATCAACTTTATAATTCATATTTAAGCTAATGTATTGCTAAGTGTAAATAGAGCAATATTTCCTCTTTAGAATATAATTACTGTTGACTTTCATGGTGTCTCAGCTTAATGTCATCTATTTTAATATAGTGTTTACTTTTGGTTTGTAGAGATCTGTTGTCATCTGGAGGGATGGCTCATCTATGGTCAGAAACCAAGGTATGAAATCAAACTTTCTGTAAATGCAATTACTTTCTGTAGAATTTAGGACTTCAATAAAAAACCCACACATTTATTTGTGCCACAGCATGCATGTGGGAGTCAGAGGACAACTTGTGGGAGTCGGTTCTCCCCATCCACAATGTAGACTCTGGGAATTGAACTCAGGTCATCATACTTGGCAGCAAGCACCTTTACCTTTTTTTTTTTTTTTTTTTTTTTTTTTTTCGAGACAGGGTTTCTCTGTGTAGCTTTGTGCCTTTCCTGGAGCTCACTTGGTAGCCCAGGCTGGCCTCGAACTCACAGAGATCCGCCTGCCTCTGCCTCCCGAGTGCTGGGATTAAAGGCGTGTGCCACCAACGCCCGGCTCACCTTTACCTTTTTAACCATCTTCCTGGGCCCTAGGGTTGTTTTTTGTTTTTAAAGAAAAATAGGGAAAGAGTGTGACTCAATAGATAGAATGTAAAACTCAGTTGTGATACGCTCATTCAGCGTTGCTTATAAAAGATCTTGAATAACTTCTTTGTAATTCCACTGAATAATTTGGAGGGTAGTGAACAATGTTCTAAAGAAAAGACTTTGTAGAATTAGGCTCTTCGCTTCTCTATGAATCATAATCCTGTGGTGGTTTGAAAGAAATTGGTCCCCAAAAGGAGTGACACTATTAGGAGGCGTGACCTTGTTGGAGGAAGTGTGTCACTGTGGGGGTGGGCTTTGAGGTCTCTTTTGCTCAAGCTTCTCTCAGTGTGACAGTTAGTCAACTTCCTGCAAGATATAGCACTCTCAGGTTCAGCACATCTGCCCGCACGCCACCATGCTCCCCATCATGATGATAATGGACTGAAACTCTGAAACTGTAAACAAGCCCCCAATTAAATGTCCTCTTTATAAGAGTTGCTGTGGTCATGGTGCACAGCAGTAGAAACCCTAACTAAGACAGGTCCTCATCTAAAAAACATGGGATGGAAACTGGGCACCCTGGGATCTCTGAGTTTCTATGCAAAGCTCTTTTAAGTTAAGGGAACTGTACACCTCAAAGCCAGGAAAGGCTGCTTGGCACACGGTTGGCTAATAAGGAGAACTGAATTCTGTGACTCAAAACATCCTAATTTAACATTCACTAGCTAGCTGAATAAACATGCATCTTTGGGACTCATTTTCTGTACTCCTGATTCTGTTAGTCCAGGTGATGTCTAGGTCTTTCCTGCACAGTTCTGGGATTCCTGAAAATGCAATTGAATTAATTATATAAAAATGCCAATTTTTATTTGTAGCAAAATAACAATTCTGTATGTTACAAAATTTTGGGGGCTAGAGAAACGGCTCAGTGGTTAAAAGCACTGGCTGCTTGTCCAGAAGACCCTGGTGCAATCCCCAGCACCCACATGGCAGTTCACAACTGTCTGTAACTCCAGTCTCAGGGTAGCTGACATCCTCTTCTAGCCTCCAAGGGCACCAGGCACACATGTGGTACACAGACATCCATGCAGGCAAAATACTCATTCACAAAACCAAAAACCAAAGCTAAACCAAACAAAATCTCTGTTGTTAGAAAGGATTAGAGCTGGGCACTGGAGAGATGGCTCAGCAGTTAAGAGTACTGGCTGGTCTCCCAGAGGACCTCTGTTCAATTCCCAGTACCCACATGGCAGCTCACAACTTTCTGTAACTCCAGTTCTTGGGGATCTGACACCCTCACACAGACACAACAGTGCACAGGAACAAAATCATTTTTTAAAAGAAGAAACGAGTAAACTCTTAATTAATTGGTAGTTTCAATTCTTTTTCTCTAGCCAAAGACTAAAAACACTGATCCTGTAAACAAGGTTCAAAACAGACTCCACTCTGCAGATAAAGAAAGGAAAACAAATTCAAGGTACAGTATAGTTTGCAAGCATGACTTTCCTTTTCAGTTTTACAATCCACAGATTCAGCATTCTTAGCTATAAACTTTCTGTTTCTGCTGATTTTTATAAAGCCTCCAGTATAAAGTGACTGCATGTCTCCCATCATTCTCAGTAATTTAAAGCATTTGCAGCTTGGAACTGTTTACAGCAGTTAATAAACGTTTTTTGTTCTCTAAAACAAAATCACTACCTTTCCATAATTTTTACTGTTGTTTTTAATGAGACATTATTGAAACTGGGACTGAGATCTGGGTTTTATTTTGTTTAAAGATTTTTTAAAGATGTATATGTATGTGTGTTTGTGTGAATGTATGCCACTTATGTGCGAGTGCCCTTCAAGACCAGAAAAGGGTGTCAGACTCCCCAGAGCTGGGGTTATAAGTGGTTGTTAGTGACCATGTAGGTCCTGGGGACCAAACTTGGGTCCTCTGCAAGAACAAGTGCTCTTAAATGTTAAGCTGTCTTTCTGGCCCCCGGAGCCTGGGTTACGTTCTTGCAAACTATCTTCTAGTTCTTGACAGCTTGACAGAATGCCACACATTATTGTGTTTATGAGATGGGAATGGTTTGATAAGATATAAATTAGGTTATGTCATAATTGTTATTTACATTCTGCTGGATGTTTTTTATTGTTGTTGTTTGTTTGTTTGTTTGTTTGTTTGTTTGTTTTGAATGAGTACAAAACTACCCTTAGGATCATAAGCATGTTTTCATGAGACTGGATATGATGAACTTTTTTTTTTTAATAAAAGGAAGAGTTTGGTTGTAACAACCAGTAAGCTATTTAATCTTTATGTCTATGGCCTACCCAAGCTGGTAATTACATTTATAATAATGGGGAAATCTTTCTTAACTCTTGTGTCTTTTAATTACTTAAAAAAATAGAATTGAAGGGATAGAAGATAAAATTAACAAAAACAGCCTGAAGAGATCATTGGCTAAATTGCATGTATCACTGTAGAACTCCCTTATCCAGGCTTCACAGTCACTATTTAAATAAAAGGTGGTTATTGCAAGAATTCACAAGCATTTGCCTTCATGTTAAAAGTAAGCTGAGCTTTCAGAATCAGTCTTGGTGACATCCCAATGCATTTGGCCAGGTCCAGTCCTCTGTGCCTTTGGAAGTGAGTTTTATTTCCTAATTCTTCCTCCACTTAATGTTAAAAAGTTAAATCCAACATTTTGGTCAACTTTGATTCTTGTCAGAATGTGTTTCCCCACATGGAAAATAAATGTTGCATTTGATGGCACTGAAGACCTGGTAATTCTTCCTTAAGAGGTGAAATCCTTCCCAGTTTTCAGTCTTTGGACAGGGCAGCATCACCTTGGACAGTTCTTCAACAGCATGCAAAACTAAAACTGTAGGTTGGGTCTGCCCAGCAGGCCTGGATCCCCCTCATAAAGACTGAATGCCTACTAGGACTCTTAGAGCAAAATCCTCAGCGTATCCATTGTAGATTTCATCTTAAGTTTAATTTTATAACAGGTTTATCAGCGTTGTTGTTTGGGCAAAGCTCCATCCCCTCCCGCACCATCCCATTTCTGCTCACGTGTGTCCATGCATGCTTTACTTCTTAGTGTTAAACTGAAATATCCCAGTGTGCAGACTGCCAATGATGTGGCCATCCCAGACGATTTTTCAGACTTTTCCCTTGCCAAGACAATTAGCAGAATTGAAGGGCAGCTGGAAGGGGACAACTTGCCAGAGTGCGCAGATGATGACGTTTTCTATGGCGTTAGTAAGGACATTGGGACAGGTAGGTTTCCTTTTGTTCCTAGTTTTTCTTTTAACATTACAACTATTTAGAAAAAGAGATTTGGGAGAACCAGTCTTTAAAATTTTATTATGAATATGGATTTATGTCTGGATAATAATAATCTAGAGAGATGTAGTGGATGGAAGGAAGATTCTAGACGAAGTAAATTGGCCAAGTAATTGTTGACCAAGGGTGGTGGTGTGAGTTCCCTGAAATTGCCTCCACTTTCATCTGTTTGATATTTTGTATTGTAAAAAGTCATGGCTATAGTATTGTTTTGAGTTTATTGAAGTTTTCAACTGAAATCAAAATGTTCCATAGCTTATCACTGAAATAAAGTTTCTCTGAGTACCTTCCATTTATTTTTATTATATTCTGTTTATTGTATGTTAAATCAATATATTTGAAAAGGATAAATGAATTGATATAGCAACAGATAAGCAATCAAATGAGTTTTTCAATGAATATAATTTTCTTTCTGGTTAACTTACATTCTGCATATAACTAGAAAAAACACTGAGTTTTAATCATCTAAAAGAATTGTATTTGTTAGCAGCAGTGCCTCTAAAATTACTGAAATTATGAGGAACCACCTGTGCTGTTGGAACAAAAATCCAGAACAATTGGAATGTGTGAGCACTGTTACTGTGAACTGTCATTTGGCTGTGTAATGAATTGGGTGTGCAGTATGGTTAGCTGTGACTCCAATCTGGCTACCTAGCCCCCCTGTGATAACAGTTTTTCCATTTGAGGACTAGAGTTGGTTAAATGATGTCTTGAACACAGCTTATGCATCGCAAGAGGCTGACAGTGTGTCTTTTTCAAATACACAGTTTACTGTTCACACATTCAAAGTAGGGGGGCAGACAACTCACAGCAAATGCATCTTAACAGCCTAGCTCTGAGTGATGCCACCAGTGTTTGGAGGTGGGATTCACTCAAGACAGTGGCAGTCCTGCACAGGACAGGTTGCAAGTCTGCTGGCCCAGTGCACAGCAAACCACCGTTTCTGCAGTCACTGGTGGGAAGGGCAGTGAGTGGGTGCTGACTCTGAGGCATATGGTCCTTCAAAGTGGCATTGCTTGAGCTCAGTAGAGACCAAAAAGTCATGTTTCAGATGTGCCTAGCCATTCAGACAGGGTGCCAGTCAGTGGTCACCAAGGTCACTGAATAGTCCCTTACTGCTAGCACAGTGGCTTGTGAACATTGAGGTACGATGGAGACCAGCCTCTGTGGAGCTGCCAGGTCCTTCTGTGGCTTGTCCCCTCCTTGCAGACTTTTTGGCCCCTGCTCCTGATTGCTGTGGGCCACCTGCTCCCAGGGCGTGGCTGATACACTCAGGTGCTCGCTTCTGCCCTCAGCATGGTCTGGCTGTCGGGACGTTTAGCAGGAGTGTCTCCATCTTATTTTCCTCTTTGTAGTTCTACGTGTTCACTACAGATGGTCATAAAGTTTAATCTCTGAAATTCTGATTCTCTGAAGAATCCTACACATTGTGTGTGATGATGATTGGGCTACACCCTAGTAAGTCACAGTGGGAAGCAATTCATTTATGCCTTTGTAGCATTTATTGACCTAACCAATCCTCTGGGACCATTAGAGGGAAGGACAAGGGCAGTAAGCAAATTAGGAAGTTGGCTGTCACTCTTCAGATACCTTCCAGGACATGCTGGGCAGATGTTTGTTCCTGGATGCAGTCACCTGCTGCCCTGCTACAGTACAGAGATGGAGGAATTCAGGACCAGCTGCAGGCTTTACCATGAACACTGCACCTCCCTGTGGCCCTGTCTCAGTATTTTCCCTCTTCAGTGTGCTGACCTGGGTGTCTTATTCCAGGGAGAATATTCTTGTACTCCAGATGCTTGCTTGGAATGACTGGGTTATGGGTGGAATAGAATGATCTGGAGTTAGTTTGGAAGCACAAATGGTAAGATATGAAGCTTTATGTTTGCTAGAGAGGATTTGTTTGTTTCTATCAAATTCTTGGACATTGTCAGCCTGAGACCACTATAAACTCTGGTTGATATCGTTTGGATCACTGTGGTAGGTGTGAGTGCTATTTTTAAACGTATACGAGCACCAGCTTGTAGGTTTGGTTTTTAGGAGGAGGGGTTTTGTCCTTGCCCCTTGTCTTTACTTGCTCTCCATGGTCTGTGTGACCATCTGTCGCTGTCCTTTTCTGTTGTCTGACCTGGGGAGTGTTTAATGTTTACAATGTTCCCACCACAGTCTCCTGTTAGATTGCTTACTTTGACTTTTACTCATAAAATATGATGTCTCCCAGTTGATAATGTCTTAGACTTGGTAAAAAGCAGTCATGTGATGACTTGACTCCACAGAAGCCCAGATCAGATTTCTAAAGGCCAAGCTCCATGTGATGCAGGAGGAACTGGACTGTGTGGTGTGTGAGTGCAGTAAGAAGGTAAGCTGGGACGGCCTACTCACAAGAGTGCTCTGCTGAAGACCCGAGGGACAGTCTTAATTATATTTTTAGATAGCCTAATTTAGATTATAATCCACAGTTAAATATCAGATTCAAAAATTGTATCTAAATACCAAACTTTATTCTGAAATGATGAGTTACCACAAAGCTTAAGAATGTACCAAAACTGTTGAAATTAGAATTTACTGTTTTAGACTTGCCAGATAATAAGCTATTCAGTATAAAATATCTGATTTCCATTTCTGACAGTGAATATGGAATGAGCTTTATTTTTCTCAGGAATTCGTGTAAATATCTCATCAAAGCCCGTCTGAGGCTCTTTTGTTTCCTGCTATGTGTTTTGATGTCAGTTCTTGTGTACTTTTTACATAATTGACAATGTCATTGATTGTAGGAGGATGAAATTCAGGATTTGAAGTCCAAGGTGAAAAGTTTTGAAGAAGACTGTGTGAGACAGGCGCAGACAATTACGTCACAGCAGTCTCAAGTAGAAAAATACAAGAACCTTTTTGAAGAAGCAAACAAAAAATGTGATGGACTACAGCAACAGCTCTCATCCATGGAGAGGGTAAATTCTACGTCTCCTGACACTCTGAAACTGTTAGAACTACACTCTTGGTAGTTGTTCAGCTATTAATATTTACTGAAAACATCCCCCTTAAACAGAGTATTTGACAACTCTTTGAGGTACATATACTGTATTTCACCTCCTAGTAAAGTATGAACTTCAGTGGCTTTTAGTGTATTCATGAATTCATGTAGCCATGATCTCCAATGTAGAACATATTCATAGCCTCTAAAAGATGACTCTTACCCTTCAGTCTCCACACCCCCCATCTCATCCATGCTAGCCCTGGGTGACTACTACTACTCTGTTTTCTGTCTCAGTAGATCTGTCTGTTCTGCAAATTTCCTTGTACATAGACTCAAATAATATACAGTCTTTGTGATAGACTTCTCTTATTGAAGAATTTTTTTTATTTGTTTGATTTGTTTTTTTACTGTCCATCCATGTTGCAACACCAATTGTTTTATTCTTCTTTAATTGTCAAGTATATTCCATTACATGAATATAACACATTTTTTAATTTATTGTTTGTTTATGTATTTGTTTACTTACCTTGAAATGCTGGCATTGAAGCCAGTGCCTTTCACAGGGGCAGCTGCCAACTGTTTCTTAATGCTGTTACAGAGCTCTGCTCCTCCAGCAGCATGATGGCCCAGTCTCTGCACACTCTTACCTGCACAGCCTAAGTTATCCTTTTGGTTACAGCATCCCGCTGGCAGGAATGGCTGTGGATGGGTCTCCATAGTAACTGATGATGTTACTCATTTTCCATTTATGTACCTTCTTTGGAGAAATGTTGTCCTTTGACATGCACGCACATGCACATGGACATGAGTTCTGTGGCCCATGTGTGCCCCTAGTATAAACACACTTGCACACATGCAGTAAAGAAATTTAATAAAAATTGTCTTTATTGGCTGGGTGTGATGACCTCTGCCTTTAATCTCAGCACTTGGGATTCAGAGGCAGGTAGATCTCTGAATTCAAGGACAGTCTATTCTACATAACAAATTCCTGGACAGCCAGGGCTACATATAGAGACCCTATCTCAAAAAACAAAACAAAACAAAAGAAAACCAACTTGATTTAGGAATGTTTTAAAAACAGTAAAAATGTATTTGTTCTAAATACACACCTTAGTGAGTTAGTTTGTCAAAGTGGAGAGCACAGACTTTGGAGTAAAACATTTGATTCCTGCCCTGCTACTGCCTTACCACTGGCAGTTTGCTTAGCCATTCATGCTCAGCGTTCCTTTCTATGTATGTTTTGCCTGGCACATACCACTGAAAAGGTGGCCTTTGTTCCCACACAAAGGACTGATCTAAGCAATGTTGTCCTCTGACAAACTAATCCACTGGATACAATGGATGCGACATTAACAACCGATTCAGCTAATGTAAAGAAAATTCCTGTCCCCTGCCAGTGTCCTTTACATTTTTTCCCATACGTCATGAGCCTCTGAGCACTGTCCCAGGCAGATGGTGAGCCACATTCTTCTACTGCACATTGGTTTTTTGGTTTTATTTATAATACTCTAAAATTTCATATTGATATAATCATAAATGCACTTTTTATGTCTGGTCACTTTTGTTGAGCAGTTTTATTGTTTTTGTTTTTACGTATTACATGTTTTTGTTTGCTGCTCCATATTTATTCACAAATACACCACATTTTAAAATTACTAATTACAAATGATATCACTGTGTTTCCATTTGTCATGGACACAAGTCTTTGTGAGTACTTTGTGAGTATTATCATGATGTTGGATAAATACCTATGAGCAGAATTTCTGGATTTTATAAAAAAAAGTCCATGTTAAAACTTTTTAAGAAACTGCCAGGTGTGGTGGTAACTGTAATTAATCCCATTACTCAGAAGGTAAAGTCAGGACGATTAACAGAAGTTTGAGACAGGCATGAGTCCTGCAGTGTGTTCCAGGCCATCCAGGGCTGCCTAATGAATTTGTCTGAAGAAAAAAAAAAAAAAAAAAAAAAACGGGGGAAAAAAAAAAAAGCCGCGCATGATGGGAGGCACTTGGGAGGCAGAGGCAGGCAGATCTCTGAGTTCGAGGCCAGACTGGTCTGCAAAGCAAGTTCTGTTACCAGGGCTGTTACACAGAGAAACCCTGTCTCGAAATCCCCCCCCCCCAAAAAAAAAAGAAACAGCCAAATCAAACAAAAAGAAATATACATGTAGGGAAACTATTAACCTGTGTTCCAGAATGCTTGTCCCACCTGGAATTCCGCCAGTGTCCAGACCGTGTCCCCACACGTGGTCTGTCCCCACCGCTGCCTCAGCTCCTGGAGAAGAAGCGTGTGTCTTTGCATTGCCACTTTTCTGTCTCTTGTCTGCTGATCTTGTCACATGCCATGCTGTGGGCTTCTCTGTGGTCCGTCTGCACACGTGACAAGACCTGGCTTTGGGGCTCTTCCTGCGTCCTCTGTAATTCCCTCACTGGAAGCCTGGGGATTGTGTATCATCTTGTGTCATTTTACTTTGCTTCATCTTTTTTTTTTTTTTTTTTTTAACCATGTGTTTCCAAAGGCAGAAGTT
The DNA here is from genome assembly GCA_902168425.1 of Peromyscus attwateri. Lineage (NCBI taxonomy): Eukaryota > Metazoa > Chordata > Mammalia > Rodentia > Cricetidae > Peromyscus > Peromyscus attwateri. Next base: position 54,060 of record CABHPP010143278.1, read on the forward strand.
TTGAGTTTTTGGTAAATTCTATATATTATTATTTTCCTGGAATTTCTGGTTTTTCATTCTGTCCAGAAACTTTTGCCTGCTCCAAAGCCATGACAATTTTTCTTCTAAGCATTTCATGTAGTATGTGTATATCAGTATCTTATGAATCATATATATGTGATCCATTTCAAGTTAATTTTGTGTGTAGTATGAAATAAATTTTTTTATGTAGGTAATAATGTTGTGGGAAATACTGACCCCCCCCCCATTTTATTACCATGTCATTGACTATGGGGCCCAGTTCAAGACTTTTAAAACAAAATGGAAGACTTGGAATTTTCCATAAAAGTTTTGTCGGGCAATATGTGAAGTTTGTTGTTGTTGTTGTTTGTTTTTATTTGTTTGTTTTGGTGGCAGCAGCTTTTTCTGTTGCAGGATGCAGTGTGTCGTCTCTGCATGCTGTAAAAGTTACCAGGATGTAGTGTTAGGCTTGATGGTCCAATCTTTTATCTCAGCACTTAGAAAACAGAGGTAGATGTAGCTCTATGAGTTTGAGGCTAGCCTGGTCCACATAGGACACTCTGTCCCCCAAAAAAAAAAAAAAAAAAAAAAGTTAGCAGTGTGATTGAAAACAAATGTTTTCCAAGTTGGTTTTCCCTTTCTCTAGTGGATTTACTTGTGGAGAAGCTTCGTTTGTTTCTCTGCTGTTCCTCTCCTTGCTGTCCTTTTCATGCTCTCAAGAAGGAGGCAAACAATGCTTTTCAGTCTTCTGAGGAGGAAGTTACAAAGTCCCCAGCAGAAGAGGAGGGCAAAGGTTCATTGCATCCTCCTTATCAAGGCAGGGGTGAGGCAGTGAGCTCTGTGGGTTTGAAACCAGTAGGCCTTTTTTGCCTTTCCCATGTGTACAGTGAGAGAGCCCACAAGCTCCCCTCGTAGCTGCCTCCCACAAAGCTGTGCGGCAAACTGTGACAGCAGATGGCCGCCAGGCGCAGCTTGATTTGTTTAGAGACCTACAGAAGGAGCAGCATGTGTTTTGTTTTGTTTTTCCCTTTAATTACTCAAAGCCACAGAGATGAGTTTCAAAGATGATGTGATCTAGCCAACGAAGAAATATTTAAAAAGACAAGTGTCGCATTAAAGAGAGCTCCAGCCCCCCAGTGATTACTGGGTTTTCTGAGTGCTCTTTGGGGGCTCTGAGCCAACCAGGCCGTGTGTTGTATGGGATACAATGGAGGCATTCAATATTATAAGACAAGCCCGAGTCATTTTTAATTTTTAATTGTTTATGTGTATGTGTGTGCCTGCTTACCTGTATGTGCACCATGTGCATGTGGTGTCCAAGGTCAGAAAAGGGCATCAGATTCCTGGAACTAGAGTTACAGGTAGTTGTGAGTCCCAACACAGGTGTTGGGAACCAAACTTGGTTCCTCTGCAAGAGCAGCAAATGCTGTAACCACTGCTCCATCTCTCCAGCCTTTATAAAGGTAGTTTTGGTGCCTTTTACGTGCAGCTGCAGTGCTGGGACATGGAAATGAACACAGTGGATAACTTTAAAAGTTTAGTTTCAGTGGGAGAAACAAGCAAGTCAGTGGTTTCAGTACCCACAGCAAACGGTGTGCTAGCCTGTGTCAGGATGCTCCAGAAGCCCTGAAGAAAAAGATACCAAATCCAGCCCATGTCAGGTGAGGACTAGGGACAATACCAGGAAGGCAGAGTCTGGGCACCATGAGTAGGTGCTAATTAGGTAACTGGGGACTGGAGGCAGAAGACTCCATGTCCAGGGAGAGGTACCAGCAGTGCTGTTGAAGCCCCTGGTAGAGCACGTGTGGCAGAGGAGGGGGCTGGTTACCACAGAGTTTACAGTTCATGAGATGGATTATTGTTTCTTCAGATGTTAACTGTCCACTTTCAGCAGCAGAATATTGTAGGATATTTGCACAAATACAAGGCCCCCATACTTTGCAAGATTTCTTTCTGCTCAGCTTGGCTAATTCCCAGAGGGCTAATGGAGAGCCTCTGTCTGTCCTTTGTGTCTTCGTCAGTTCTCTACAGGAGCAGGACTCATGGGCAGGTGATGTCTTACAAGGGCTTTTGGGAGGTTTCCAGAAGACCTTGAGTGAACTGGACTTGGAGGCATATGCCTATGAACTCAGCACTCAGGAGGCAAACACGGTAGGGTTGAGAGTGTCAGCCCAGCCTGGGCTACACATACAGCAAGGTCCTGTCTCCACAACAGTTCAGTTTTAAAATATTTGCTCCTAAAATAAATATGGAGAATAATTACACAGTGTTTTGAATCAACACAAGGCAGAAAATACTAAACAAAAGAGCAACATTCATTGTGGCTAGAGAGATGGCTCAGTGGTTAAGAACACTGGCTGCCCTTCCAGAGGACCCAGGTTCAATTCCCAGCACCCACATAGTAGCTCACAACCACCTGTACCTCCAGCTCCAGGGGATCTGATGGCCTCTTCTGGGCTCTGAAGGCACCAGCCACACAACTGGTGCAGAGACATAATACATGCAGACAAAACACCCCCCCAAAAATACCAGTTTTGGGTGAGAATCCTGGAGAACTGTGTCTTTTGATGCTGCAGCGCCGTATGAGTCACAGCAAGAAGCATGGAAATGGAGAAAGTGTGGACTGTAAGAGGGAGCTGATGATGTTTCAGGACTCCATATGTTTTACCTACACAGGAATTAGAAAACAAAAGAAGATTGCAGAAGCAGGCTGCCACAAGTCAAAGTGCCACAGAAGTCCGCCTGAACCGAGCTCTAGAGGAAGCAGAAAAGTATAAAGTGGAGCTGAGTAAACTAAGGCAGAGTAACAAGGTATGCAAACCTCTGTCCCGCCTGGTCCCGCAGCCCTTCAGTTCCAAATAATCACACAGAGACTTATATTAATCATAAACTGTTTGGCCTATTGCTCAGGCTTATAACTAACTAGCTCTTATGCTTAAATTAACCCAGAATTCTTATCTATGTTTAACCATGGGGCTTGGTACCTTTTTTCTTTTTTCTTTTTTTTTGTTGTTGTTTTTCGAGACAGGGTTTCTCTGTGTAGCTTTGCACCTTTCCTGGAACTCACTTGGTAGACCAGGCTGGCCTCGAACTCACAGAGATCCGCCTGGCTCTGCCTCCCGAGTGCTGGGATTAAAGGCGTGCGCCACCACTGCCCGGCATGGTACCTTTTTTCAATCCAACATTCTCATCTTACTTCCTCTGCATCTGGCTGGTGACTCCAGCTCTGCCTTTCCTCTTCCCAGCCTTCTCCTAGTCTGGTCAACCCGCCTATACTTCCTGCCTGGCTACTGGCCAATCAGCATTTTATTAAACCAATAGGACTGACAAATCTTTACAGAGTACAAGAGCATTATCCCACAAAAACCTGAATAACTGCAGTATGCTCACCCCTGGAAATCCCCTCCCCTGCAAGCATTGGAAACCACGTTTATCGACTCCTTGTGGAGGTGGGTGGGGCACACATGCCGTGGCGCTCGTGTGGAGGTCAAAGGTCAGCATCATGGAGCTGGTTTTTCTCTTTCCACCTTATGTGCAGTGGGGGATCTAACTCAGGTGGGAAGCTCACCTGTTGTCTTTACCCACTGAGCCGTCTCACCAGCCCGGAAAACACTCACTGCCTCTTTTGAAATTAAAATTTCTCATGTGCTGCGTGGTAGTGGCTCACACCTCTAACCCCAGCACTCAGGAGGCAGAGGCAGGCTGGTGGATCCCTGAGTTCAAGGCCAGCCTGGTCTACAGTGTGAGTTCCAGGATAGCCAGGGCTACACAGAGAAACCCTGTCTCAAAAAACCAAAAAATTTTTTTTCTTGTGTCATGATGAATGCTTTCTTTTCAGAAAAAAATTTTAATAATAGGTACATTTCCCACTAATTAGGATTTTGTTTTGGCTGTTATAATTGGGTGACTGGAGTATTCACTCACTTCTTCACATAATCTTTAGAGGGGTCTATGTTATATGTCAGATTCTTCCTGAACCCTGTGGATAGCAATGAAAAATAAGCATCTTTTGTATGTCCCCTGCTACCTTCTTCTCTGAACCTCAGGCTTCTGCTTTGCGTAGGGAGGGGTTGTATTACAGGGCCACAGTTCTGAGCCTTGAGCACTGGGAGGCTTTGTTAAGTACAGACCACTGGGCTCTACTAGCCTTAGAGCTAGTCTCCTCAGTAGTCAAGGTGAGGCCTGAAAATCACAGTCTCACTGTTGGTGGTAACACCTGTTACAGATGTGTAGTGACCACTCCCATACCTCCAGTGTCAGCACAGTATTCAGTCGATGCCTTGAGTATCTGTGGAGTGAATGGAGGTGAATATTGATGTGAGAACCTTTCATATGTTCTGTAAAATTAGTTCTGCATCAGCCTGATGGGAGGGCTTCCTTATGACAACATTTAGTATCTTAACAACGACTTAGGAGCCACCTGATTTCATAACTGATGGTACATTCAGAATTTTCTCAGTAACACTGGTGGAAACAGAGACCTTGACTAGTCTTCTGAAACGATTCGCAGAAGCCAACACGTGACACCTTAACTACAGCATTTTAATGATTCCATCTGAGGCACCTTATGCTGCATGGCCAGCTGTCCCATGTTTAAAGGCCAGCAACGATGACCTAACTGAAATAAGTCATCTTCACACACCAACACTCAGCATGTTGTTAAGACCCAAGAAAGTAAGAGGAAGAATAACTGTGATCGGGATTTGCTGTTCTGGTTGTTGATCTGATGTCTGGTTTGCCACACACATTAGAAAAATTGAAAGGAAAACTTTCCTTGGCAACACGTGGCATTCATTCTATCCAGCAGTATTGGAAATTCAAGTAGTGAAGGCTTGGTAGCCAATGGTGGTGGCGCACGCCTTTGATCCCAGCACTCAGGAGGCAGAGGCAGGTGGATATCTGTGAGTTTGAGGCCAGCCTGGTCTACAGAGCGAGTTCCAGGACAGCCAGGGCTACACAGAGAAACCCTTTCTCGAAAAACAAACAAAGTCTGCACAGAGCAGATGAGTAAGAGGGAGAGAAGCCAGGGTATGTTGGAGAGGCCACTGCTGGTGAGTGTCAATAAGGTGCAACTCTGTGAGAACTGAGCGTGTGTGCTAAGTGAACAGCACATCACCTTAGAAATGTTTCGGCAGGGTGGTGAGGAGGCTGAGTTCTGTATGGAATTAAAAAGGAGTGAGATGAGGAGATGGAGTGAATGTATATGAAGTGTAGACTCGGAGGGAAACCAGAGTTGACTGAATTTTTAAATGAGGTCATTTAAATATGGTAAAGATTGTATGTGTATAGCTTGAGTCTTGGCTCTTAGACATTCCCGTGACCACAGCTCAGTTCCCATCTAGAACATTCTCACTGCTCAGAGAGATCCTTGTGTCCTGTCTAGGCCCTTCCCAGAGGTGCAGCTGCACCAACTTCCTTTCCTGAGTTCAACACAGGTGGACTCCCAGGATGGACGCTTGGCACTGGATTCTTGCACTGTGCAGGGAGTCAGGACTGACCTGTGCTGGGTTTTTCCCTCCACGCCTCTTATCAATGAATTATCAGTCACCCTTGTCAAAGAATCAGCTTTTGATTTTACTTCAGTCTGGTTTCTGTTTCCCTGACAACTCCCTTTCACTTGGGTTTTCTTGTTTGGGTTTTAATTTGCTCTTTTGTCTCTGGCTGAAGTTGAACCTTAGATCACTGATTTTGAACTTTGTTTTCTGAAGCCTTCAAAGCTACACCTGTCCTTAAAGTGATACTCTCCATATGTCCTACAATTTTTGGCCTACTTTTTTGTTTGTTTGTTTGTTTGTTTTGTTTTGTTTTTCAAGACAGGGTTTCTCTATGTAACAGCCCCGGCTGCCTGGAACTCTCTTTGTAGACCAGGCTGGCCTCAAACTCACAAGAGATCCACCAGCCTCTGCCTCCTGAGTTCTAGGACTAAAGGTATGTGCTACCACACACGGCAATTTTTGGCCTGTTTTAAGTCCACATACACACACACACACACACACACACACACACACACACTATGAAGACATAACCAGTATATAAGCCTGTACATGCCTGGTGTAAAATGTGGTTGAGTTCTGACAATTACAGCTTGGGATTGAGGCTTGAGTTACCATGTTCAGGTGATGTGTTCTTTCTTAGTAGCACACAAAATGATGCTTCACTATATATTTTCACATGTATCATAGTTTACTTAGTCACCTTCCTACTGCCCTCCTTCTTCCTCCTTCTCTTCCTGTTCCTCTTCTTCCCGTCAAGCAGCTTCCCCTTTGCTTTAATGTCATGTAGATGTATGTGCAAATCTAGACTGCATGAGAGGAAACAAGCATTCCTCTCTGAATCTGGCTTGGTCCACTTACTGCGATGACCTCCAGTTGCGTCCATTTTCCTGCAAATGACATGGTCTCATTCTTCTATACTATACTCCACATTTCCTTTATCCACACATCTGTTGATGCGTCTCTCTGGAGGTTCTGGAACCTGGCTATCGTGAACCATTCTGCATTAACATGGATGTGCAAGGATCTCTGTGGCATGCTGATTTAAGATATCCCCAGGGTGGTACATCTGGATTACATGGTAATTCTATTTTCATTTTTTAGAAACCTTCCTATTGACTTCCGAGTTTACATTCCTACCAGCTAGTGAATAAGGCCTCTCTCCCCATATCCTTCTCCGCGCTGTCTTGACGGTGGCCATTCTGACTGCTGAGATGGATCTCAGTGGAGTTTTCATTTGCATTTCCCCAGTTGACTGACTTTTTCTTATATATGTTGCATTTGTATTGCTTCTTTTGAGATTTGTCTATTCAGTTAATTTGACCAATTTATTAATTATATGACTTGAGGTTTTGGTCTTTAAGCTTTATGGATTCTAGATATGAATCCCTTTTCAGACATCAGATGGTTAGATGTGTGAGAAAAATTAAAATTACTTATTTTATGTATGTTTCCCTGAATACACACACATACACCCCATGTGTGTACAGGTGCCCATGGAGACCAGGAGACCAGAAAAGGGTGTCAGATCCCCTGGGCCTGGAGTTATAGGTGATTGTGGGCTGACATATGGCAGCTGGGAACTGAACCCAGGTCCTCTGCAAGAGCAGCAAGAGTTCTTAACCTCTGAGCAATCTCGCCAACTCCATTTCCTGTAGTTATTTAAAAAGTATTTCTTTAAGTGATATCCAATCTGCTCTTTTTAGTTCCTTCAGTCTCTGTGTTGGGTTCAATTTCTTTTTTTAAATTTTTTTCTTTTGCTAGTTTTTATGTGGACATGGAAACTGCTGCATTGAAATCTCCCCTTCTGTCTAATGTAAGAACTTAACCTGGGAATTTTACAGTATGTAGTCTGTTGGTTAATTCCCACAAATTTTGATTTTGATTATTTTTAAACTTTTCATCATTCTATTTAAAACACCAGTTTTCCTTCTGTTTTCTCCTTGGACCCATACATTAATGGAAGTTTGCCCCTCTGTTTCTACATATTAGGGTATCCCCCAGATACCTTTCTTAAGGGTTTCAAGTTAATCCCATCATGGCTACGGCATACGTGATATGTTTGGATCTTTATAGCTTTGTGCAGGCTTGTTTTATGATCCCGATACGACTTAAGATGGTAAGCGTTCCAGCACCTTCTGCCTTGGTTGATGGAGGAGTCCTCAGTTGTCAGCCATGTCAAGTCCCTTGGCAGTTGCTCATGTGTCTGGCACTTCACGTATTGTCCGTGTATTTCTATCAATGAATAAATTTATACATATATATAAATGTATAAATGAAGCTGGATCAGTCGGTTTCCTCTGCAGCTTTATCCACATCTGCATCCTGTTTGTCAACGCTGTTACTAGACAGAACATTCAGCGGTGTTGTGTCTTCTTGATGAATTGGCCGCTTGGAAAATGACTGTTTTATTCCTGGCTGTAGCCTGTGCCCTGATGTAACCTTGGTATTGAAGCAGCTTGAGCTCTACTCAGTTACTGTTACCACTGCGTGTCTTCTGTTCTTGTCCTACTTTACTGCTTTACGTCTTATAGATGGCGTAGCCGAGCTTGGCTTTTTATGATCCAGTCTAGCAATCTCTTTTTAATTGAGAGTGTTTATACGACATTTAATATCATTTCTAGGACAGCTTGTCTGTTATCAACAACTGTGTTCCTTTCACTGGTTCGTTTGCACTTCTTTGTGTGCATTCAGTATTTACTACACATCTTTAACTATATTCAGGTAACACAGAATTTCAGAGATAACCTACAAACCTTTTAAGCAGTTACGCTCTTTACGATTGCATTAATTTTTATGGTAAAGCACACATAAAATTTACCTTTTTTTCTTTTTTTTTTGTTTTTTTTGTTTTGTTTTTGATTTTTTTTCTGAGACAGGGTTTCTCTGTGTAGTTTTGGTGCCTGTCCTGGATCTCGCTCTGTAGACCAGCCGGCCTCGAACTCACAGAGATCCACCTGCCTCTGCCTCCCGAGTGCTGTGCCACTGCCGCCCAGCAAAATTTACCTTCTTAAACATTTTAAGTATAAAATGATTATTATGGTTTTGGAATCAGTCTTCACACTTTTCATCATGGAAAAAGGAAACTCAGTAGCCCCACACTCCAGACCCTGGTAGCACCATTCTGTTTCTGACTCTGTGAATCTGACTTCTGTAGGTCCCTTACTTTACTCCTATGGTTAGATTCACATATTTATCTTTTTGATTGACTTATTTAGCTCAATACAATGTTCTCAGGGTTGTTCCATCTTTTCAAATTTGATTCCTGTGAAGGCTCAATAACAACCCATCCTATTTCCATGCCACTGTTTGCTTGTTCATCTCTTGGTGGATGCTTGGATTTTGTGCTGTTGGCTACTATCAGGAGCGCCACTGGGGATGGAGAAGCCCAGATCTGAATGAGGTCTTGCTTTTGTTTGGGGTATGTATTCTGAAGTGGAAATGCAGGATCAGAGGTGATGCTCTTCAGTTTCGTTTCCATGGCAACTGTATCACTTTACATATCCACTTGCAATGTAGAAAGGACCAAGTGTTCCCATATCATCAACATTTGTTGTTTTGATTTTTATTGCTACCAGTCATCCTAATGGTTTGATTGTTTTGTTGAGGTTTTAATTTGCACATCTCTAATTGTAAGTAATGTGTTCAGCATCTTGTATTAGTAACCATTTGTCTGTCCTCCTCTTTAGAGAAACGCCCAGTCAAGTCCCTTGTTAAATTTTACATTGTATTGTGTATTCTGGACGTTAAGCCTTGTGCAGATGTATGACTTGCAAATACTCTCCCACTCAGCAGACTGCCTTTTCACCGTTTTGGGTCCTCTGTTTGATACAGTCCAGTTTACTTTTCCTCTGTTGCCTGTGCTTCTGGGCCATCCAGTAAATCTTTGCTAAATCCAGTGTCATCAAGTTTTTTAGTTTCAGCCCTTTTACTCAAGTCCATTCACACACACACACACACACACACACACACACACACACACACACACACGTGCATCTGGAGCACTTGCTGTCTTTGCAGAGCACCCAGATTCTGTTTCCAGCGCCTACACGGCAGCTCACAGCCCACGGTAACTCCAGTTCAGAGGATCTGACACCTTCTTCTGTATGAGGTGCACAGACTACCTACATGCAGGCAAAACATTCATACACATAAATAAAACCTAAAAAAAGGAAAATAAATACAAGGAAATATCATGGACCTCAGAAAGAAACCCTCACTTACATGATCGAATGGTTTTTTTCTTACACAGGTGTTAAAAAGTCAGGAAAGGACAGTCTCTTGAAAAATGGTGCTAGGAAACTCTGCAACCTACCCCCTGTGCAAGTGTGTGTGTGTGTGTGTGTGTGTGTGTGTGTGTGTGTGTGCGCGCGCACGCGCGCGCGCGCGTACAAGTGCACCAATGATACACTGTTCTGATTATTCTAGAATATTACGATTTGATGTCAGGAAGCATTATTTTTGCATGTATTCATTTACTCGTTCATTTTGATGCTGTCACAAGTGGAATCGTTTTCTTAGTTCGGTCTCTGAGGTGCTCACTGTTTGTCCGTAGGAGACTCTTACCTGTTGCTTTTGTAGCCTGCAGCTTTGCTGAATCCGGTTCTTGGTTATCCTGATTTTCTTAGAAATCCTTAGTGATTCCCACGTCTGAGATCTTGTCATCTATGAGGGATTTTCTTCCTCTCCAGTGTGGGTGTCAACGTTCTGTCCCAGTTGCTTGGGCTACAGGGTCCAGTGCTGTGTGCTACCGGAGTGACAAAAGCCGGTGCCTTTATTTTGATGCTGACCGACGGGGAGAGCTTTCAGTCACTCAGTTTGTGAGCTGGTGACTTTTCATGTATAGCCTTTAGTATCTGGGGGAAGTTTTCTTCTATCTGATACTTTATTTTTCTCACAAAAAATATTGACTCGTCAAATACTTTTTCAGTATCATCAGAGATAATCATGCGGTGTTTCTCCTTTATTCTGTGAATGTGGAATATTAGCATGTTAACATTGAATTTTGTGTATTGAACCATACTTCTGTTCTGGCAATAGATTTCATTCACGTCGTCATCATCTATAATCCTCTTAATGGGTTATTGACTTTGTTTTGCATCAGATTTCATCAGTGATACAGATCTGAGGTTTTCATGTGATGCCTTAAGTCTGGCTTTGGTTTCCCTGAGAATGGCTTTAGATGTTGCTTAGATAGAGCTTGGTTTTGTTCTTCAGTGGCTTGAGTATCATTAGAAGCTGGGTCCCAGTCTTGGTGGTGTTAGGAGGTGGTATGGAACATTTAAGAGGTGTGACCTGGGAGGTCCTTAGGTCATTTGGGCTGTGTCCTCGGAAGGGACTGTGAGACCATAGTGTCTGTCTGGTTCTCTCTGAACACATTCCTGCCTCTGTTGTGCTGTGTGCTATGAGGCCCTCACCAGAGCTAGGCTGTTGCTGGATCCATGCCCTTGAATCTGTATAACTGTGAGCTAAATAAACCACTGTTGGGGGCTGGAGAGATGACCCAGCAGTTTAGACCACTGGTTGCTCTAGGTTTGTTTTCCAACACCCATATGATGGCTCACAACTCTTCATAGCTCCAGTTCCAGGGAATAGGACATCCTCTTCTGGACTCCACGTGCACTAGGCACACATGTGGTGTGGATACACAGGCATTTGAATATTTTTATTCAAAAAATAAAAGTTAAAAAATTTATGAAATTATTACATTATTTCTCCCTTCCCTTTCCTCCCTCCAAGTCCTCCTATGTACCCCTTCTTGCTCTTTCAAATTCACGGCCTCTTTTTTAAATTGTTGTTACGTACATATATGCTTATACATATATATTCCTAAACCTTCTCAGTCTGTATAATGTTACTTGTAAGTATGTTTTCAGGACCAGACTGGTTATTTGGTATTGTGTAAGTAATTGATATAAAAATATTTTAAACTAAAAATGAAACAGCTTTTCTCTACAGAGTTACCCAGCCTTAGGAATTTTGTTGTAACAAAACACTAATGGAAAAATAGTCTGTCTTTTTCAGTTCTGGGTGTTTGTGAGTGAATGGTGTCGATTATTTAAGGATGTGATAGAACTCATCAATGAAGCCATCTGCTTCTCTACTTTCCTTTTTTGGGAGTTTGATTGGTGATCTAAACTCCTAACTCTCTGAAATTTGTATTTATTGAGTTTTGGTGAATTGCGATTATAGGGATTAATTTCATCTAGGTCATACAGTGTTCTACTCACACAGTCCTTTTTATTCCTGTAAAGTCGGCTGCAATGGCCACTCTGTGATTTCTGGTTCACTCACTTTAATTTTCCCTCTTTTTTTGCGGGTGTACCTGAAGGTTTGTTGATAGTCACAAGGAGCAAACTGTTTGTAATCTCTGTTTCTCTGTTCTATTAATTCACTTATGCATGCTCTCATGTTTATCATTTCCGTTTCTGCCAGCGTCCGTTTCTTTCTCCCTACTATGAAGAGTTAGGTTGATTTGAGATCATTCTTCAATGTGTCATGGCTGTGACCATCCCACATAGGAATGTCATATTCTCTCCTGTATATGTTGGTGCTTGAAGAGATTTTCTAATATTCTTTGAAAATTGGGTAGTTTGAATTTATTATATTTTGTTTTTTTTTTTAAAATTATGTATTTTGTGTGAGTGCCCTGCCTATACACTTGCATGCCAGAAGAGGGCACCAGATCCCATTACAGATGGTTGTGAGCCACTATGTGGTTGCTGGGAATTGAACTCAGTACCTCGGGGGAGGGAGGGGAGAGCAGCCAGTGCTCATAACTGCTGAGCTGTCTCTCCAGCCCCTATATTTTGGTTCTTGAATGTTCCTGAAAGCTTATGTTGAAGGCTTGCCTGGTCCTGTGTCCACACTACTGGGAGGTGGTAAAACCTTTAGGAGATGGTCCCTGGTGGAAGGGCGTCAGGTCACTGGGGGTGTGCTTTTGAAGGGAATATTGGGAACTGAGCCCTTTCCTCTCAATTTGCTTTCTAGATTCTTTAAAGTCCACTGCTGTCCTCTACTGTGTGCTTTCGCCTTGCATACTGTGCTCCACAGGCCCAGGGCAGCTGGGCCCAGGGAATGTGGACTGAAACTGCTGGCGCTGAGGAATGCAAGCCTCCCTCAAGTTGTTCTGGGCATTTTGTTACAGTGCCGGGAAGCAGACTCAGTATGTGCTTAGTTTATACGTATTTCATGTCTACCTTCAGTCCACTGTTACAGAAGACACTGTATGGTTTCAGTCTTCTTGAACCTGTTAAGATTTATGGTCTACTGGGACTGGAGAGATGGCTCAGAGGTTAAGAACACTGGCTGCTCTTCCAGAGGTCCTGAGTTCAATTCCTAGCAACCACATGGTAGCTCACAACCATCTATAATGAGATTTGGTGCCCTCCACACCAGAACACTGTATACATAATAGATAAATAAATCTTAAAAAAAAAAGATTTATGTTCTACCATGATTTGTTCTGGAAAATGACCTGGTTGCATTTGAGAAAACTATTCCATTATTATTAGGAGGAGTAGCTTGGTTCCAGTTCATTTGCAGCCCATTTCCTTACTGATTGGTCTAGTGACTATGCATGACCGAAAGAAAGATGCTGAAGCGTCTACTCTTACTGTGGTGACCTCTCCCTGTTGGTGTTCGCATCTTAGGTTTAGGCATGCTTATAACTGATGCACACACAACTGTCACAGCTTCGAGAATGGACCCTTCTGCCATTATGGAATGTTCTTGCCTCTTCATAATTCTGACTGGGAAGGGCTCTACAGACATCAGACAGAAATAGGCTCATTTCTTTCGGCTGCTGTTTCTGTGGATTATCTTCTTTCATCCACCGTACATGTCTGTAGAGCTAAAATTAGTCACCTACGGGCAGAATGTAGTTGGATCATGTTCTATTTTAATCCATCTTTTCCAACTCGCACATTTTCAGTTGCTTAGCCCTATAGTTAATTACCGATAAGGACACTGTGCTGTCTTCGGTATGTTTTGTTTTTGCCTCACGTCCTTTGACTAGTCTTCCTTCGTCTCTCATTTATGTTCTATAACTATTTTATCACTGGTATGTTTTATGATCTAGCCATAAAGTTAAAGGAATCTATTTGAAGCGGTAAATTAACCTCATCATTTGCAAACTACACCCTTTAACAGATCTGTCTCTTCTGTTGATGCCACTCTTCACTCAGATCTACACGAGACTCACTCATCTGGGGTACTGTGGATTGTATCCATGGAGTTGCTACTTGGTGGAGTGTGGCTTTTGCTTGATGGGTAACAACACACTTGCTGCCTCCTTGGTTTCTAGAGTTCACCAAGTGACTCTGTCTATGCTGTTTGAGTGCTAGAAGGTGGGCCTGGAGCTTCCTCAGTGGCCATATTGATAACATCACTGTAACAGGAATCTTAAAAGTTCTTATTTAATAAAATCAAACCCGAGGCCAGTTATTGGGGTGAACACTGGAAGGTCAGAGACAGAGAATAAGCCACAGCTACCTCACCTCGCCGGATCCTCAGCTGGTCTTGCTTCCTCAGACTGGAAGCCTCTATGTCTTCATCCAAAATGGGTCTCAGCTGAACTGCTGCTAGAAGCCTGAATGCTTAACCAGCCCAAATGCTTCTCCAGGCCAAATGCCTCTCCAGGGCAAATGCCTCTCCAGGGCAAATGCCTCTCC
>CABHPP010143278.1:68233-82039 GCA_902168425.1 Peromyscus attwateri
CAAATGCCTCTCCAGGGCAAATGCCTCTCCAGGGCAAATGCCTCTCCTGGGCAAATGCCTCTCCTGGGCAAATGCCTCTCCAGGGCAAATGCCTCTCCTGGGCAAATGCCTCTCCTGGGCAAATGCCTCTAGTTTCTGGTCCTCACGCCTTATATACCTTTCTGCTTTCTACCACCACTCCCTGGGATTAAAGGCGTGCTTTCTGGGATTAAAGGTGTGGAGTCACCATGCTTGGGTGTATCCTTGAACACATGGATTTCTGCCTCTGGAATGCTAGGATTAAGGGCGTGTGCTACCACTGCCTAACTTTTAATATTGTGGCTGTCCTGTTCTCTGACCCCAGATAAGTTTATTAGCGTACACAATATTTTGGGCAATACAATACCACCACAACATCACTCTTAGACTTTTTCTTTAGGAAGAGGGATCTCTCTAAAGCTACTTATATTCACCATACTGTTTTCTAGTGTCCCTTGTTTTCTCCTTTTTAAAAAACGTGTGTGTAGAATCCTAGCTCCTCTGGCTCTTCCTCCTTTTGTGAAAGCTTTTCTTCAGCACTGCAGGTACAGATCTTCCTGGACCTGGTAACTTCTACTGACCTATCTCTACTGAGATTATAGGTTTGCTGCCCTTGCCATTGCAGGGGATAAGTTCTCTGCTCAGCTCTTTAGAATAAGTCTTTCACAGGCTCCTGGAACTCTCACCCTGGACGTGATACTTGTCTGCTGGTGGTTTAAGGAAAGTGTGTGTGCAGATTTTGAGGCTCGATCTTGGATTTCGCATTTGGAAGTCTGCAGTATCTTGTCAGTTCTGATCTCTGTCTTCAGCCCCTTAGGACTACACTGTACACCATACACTGGAAAGTCCTGTCAGAAAGCTGGTTTAATATGTAGCTCTTACCTCAAAGGATCAGATCACATGCAGATTCTGCTACTAAAAATCCTTATGTATTTTAAGTTCTGTCAAGTTTAGATTTCTTAGAATTCAAAGTTATTTTTTAAAATACATTTTGAAAAATCTTTTAATAAGGGAGCTGTGATTAAGTTATTTAGTAAAGAACAATCTTATATTTCAACTAATTTTTTTCTTTTCTAGGATATTGCAAATGAAGACCACCAAAAAATTGAAGTGTTAAAATCAGAAAACAAGAAGCTAGAAAGACAAAAAGGAGAATTAATGATAGGGTTCAAGAAACAATTGAAGTTAATTGACATTTTGAAAAGGCAGAAGGTGAGTCTAACAACAGAAGCTGTATCAGATGTGCTGCAGACCTTCCCACTGTGGAGTATAGGGCTTTACTTCCTTTGGAATGTCACACATAAAATTGTACCTAAAGATGCTATACTATATATATATATATATATATATATATATATATATATATATACAGTCACATATGCGTGATACATAGTGAGCTGCACTGGTTTAAAAAATGTATGTATTTTAATATATTAAATTTCTATGTACATATGTGTGCATGTATATATGTGTATGTATGTATATATATGTGTATATATAAATATATATGTGTGTGTGTGTATGTATATAAAAATACGGTCCTTCCCAAGTACAGAAAGTATCATACATGAGAATGACTCATTTTAGTGGATCATTTCCCTCTTCAAACTTTGAACAGTAATTCCAAGGCACATTGTACCTTTCTTGAAACGTGACAAAAGACAGTTCACACAGTTCTCTCACTTTCTTGTTTCAAAAGATCAGATAATGGGGGCTGGAGAGATGGCTCAGAGGTTAAGAGCACTGGCTGATCTTCTAGAGGTCCTGAGTTCAATTCCCAGCACCCACATGGTGGCTCACAGCCATCTGTAATGAGATCTGGTGCCCTCTTCTGGCATGCAGGCAGAACACTGTATACATAATAAATAAACCTTAAAAAAATCAGATAAAATAATAATTGAATTGTTCTTTCAACGGTAGTTTGGTCTTGAGTGTAATGCCCATTTAAAATGTTACACTTGTGCTGGGTATGGTGGCGCACACCTTTAATCCCAGCACTCAGGAGGCAGAGGCAGGTGGATTTCTGTGAGTTCCAGGACAGCCTGGTCTACAGAGTGAGTTCCAGGACAGCCAGGGCTGTTACACAGAGAAATCCTGTCCTGAAAAACCAAACCAAAACAAAAAACAAAAACAAAAATATACTTGCATAATTAGAGTATGTGTTCCAACAGTGGGGCTTGTTTACTGATAGCGTGTTAACACAAATTTGCTGTGGTGTGGCTTCCTCTGAATCAGACAACATTGATGTTTTTAACAGATGCATATTGAAGCTGCGAAGATGCTGTCTTTCAGTGAGGAGGAGTTCATGAAAGCTCTTGAGTGGGGCAGCTCATGAGGGAGAGATTTTAATTTGATGCTTATTTGTGACAGTTTATTCAACACGAAATTGTAGTGCTTCTTTACTGTTCATAAGTAATGAAAATATTTGTGAAATAAAAAGTCCAGGTATGGACTTGCTGAAATAAACAGTTTGGAAGGACATTCTGAGACAAAGCCAGACTGTAACACTGGCTTTACTTCCTTTTTCTTTAATAGTTGTAACATAAAGAAACAAGACTTTTTGTCTTGAAAAATCAATAAAATAAAATAAAATAAAAAGAAGAAGAAGAAGAAGAATCAAGACTTTGACTCTTAATTCTTTTTTACAACCTACCAGACCTGACAGAGGACAGAGCAAGGTGGCAGGACAAGACCCCAGAGACTCCCCACCTCGGCTACTGAGGTCTACCTGTTACCCAAGGCTGCTGCATTCAAACAGCATTCCAACAGGCTGGAACTCATGTCTGTCTGAGGGGCTCTGTGTTCTCATTTTCAGTAATCCTGACACACAGAGATACCTTGAAAAGAGGGGTGAGTAAAGCTAGGTGAGAAGAGACAGCACCTGGTTACAGCAAAAGAAGCCTTTACTGAGGAGGACAAGGGCAGTTTTCCTTCCTCTAGCACAGCAGAGAGACACAGAGTGACAGATAGGGGAAAGAGACTTCCTTGGTCTCCAGCACTGGGCCATGACAGTAAAACCCAGCCAGCTCTTGGCCCTAGACCAGTAAGTATGCCTGCCCTGGTGCTAAAATGGAACCCATGGTTCCTGCAAGACAGACTGAAGTTCCAGCCCACGTCACTGGCCCACTGCAGCAGCCTTGCATTGTATATGAACTTAGAACCTCCATGACTGGCAGGCCTCAGCTGTGTGCCCTCCAGTTCCCAACTCCATCCCGGGTGCTGCACTAGTGAAGATGGCCATGGCATTGTAGTCTACACTGAACTAGCTGTGGGGACCTTGGGCTTGAGGCACGCTGGTGCTGCACTGGCTGCAGAGAATGGACAGGGAATGGAGACGGAGACAAGAGCACCTGGACATTCTAGGCCAAAGCCAGGCTGCAAAGCCTGAGTAAGTGCCTGCTTTCTCCATGCATGGTCGGTGATGTCTACCCACAGGGTTTAAAAATGACACCATATAAACTAAGGTGCCAGTGACTGACCCCAAGGTGATGAGCATACACAAACTGTCTGATGATTCAAATGAGCTTTTTCTCTAAAAATGAAATTCAGTGAACAAAATGAAAATGCAGTAGAGCATCAACTGTCACCAGAAGGATCTGTCACCCTGGAGACGGGCGATATGGAGGAGTCAGGAGAGGAAAGAGGAGTACAGCTTCACCAGTAAACACAGGAGAAGCTGGCACATGAAAGGGATGGGGGAATAAGGGTGGACGATTTAAGAGACAACACTTTCTAGATTGGAAGATAAACTATTCAGGTGCAGGAAGATCAAAGTCTGATAATGATTTCATCCACGTAGGACTAGCCCATGGCGTAGTCTCAGCCTGTCAAAGACAGACAACACATCCTAAAAGCACCAAGAGCAAAGAGACTGGATCCCATTTGAAGGAGTTGGACACCTGGCAGCTCATGTCTCTCAGAACCCTGGAAGGCAGTAAGAGGGTGGAGTGATATCCAAAGCTCTAAAGGACAAAACTTGCCGAGAATAGTGAACCCAGCTAAGCCAGCCTTCAGAGATAGACAGGTAACATCTTCTGAAACTAGCCCATGTGAGTCCATCACCACCAGACCTGTCTTACAAGAACCATGAAGAAGTTCTTCAAGCTGAAAGAAAGGGATGCTAATGAGCAACATGGATGAGACAGAGCCCACGTGTAGTAAGTAGTTCAATTCAGTCAAACTGAGACATGCTAACGCTGATGGAGGCCTGAAAATCACTCTCATCTTTAATAAGTTGGAAGTGTTGAAAAAAAAAAGTGGCGGCAGTCTGGTCAAGGGTATACAATATAAAAGATGTAACTGAACCACAAACAAAGAGAACAGAAGAAATACATGGTGCTTTTTTGTAATTAGAGTTAAAGTTACCAGCACAAAATAACAAGAACTTGTAAGGGATATACATGGGTGGAAAGCACTGAACTTAACATATTAGAGAACAATCTGTAAACTCTGAAGAAAGGAGAGGGAGAGTCAGCGAAGCAGGTGGGCAACCAAAGAGCAGCAAAAGCAGCAGATCCTCCAGCACCGGTCTGAGTGGATGAGTTCTCCAGTGAGAAGGCGGAGCTGGGGTTAGTCAGGGTTGCTATTCTGTGCAAAACACCAGGACCAGAAAGCAAGTTGGGGAGGGAAGGGTTTATTCAGCTTACACTTCCTCATTGCTGTTCTAACTGAAGGAAGTCAGGACAGGAACTCAAACAGGGCAGGAGCCTGGGGGCAGGAGCTGATATAGAGGCCTTGGAGGAGTGCTGCCTACTGGCTTGCTCATTGTGGTTTTCTCAGCCTGCTTTCTTATAGAGCTCAAGACCAACAGCCCAGGGGTGGCCCCACCCACCATCAATTATTAATTAAGGAAGTGCCCTACTGCTGAGTCTCATGGAGGCATTTTCTCAACTGAGGCTCCTTCCTCTCTGATGGTTCTAGCCTGTGTCAGATTGACACACAAACCCAGCCAGTGTATAGAGTGACTAAAATTCATATGATGCCTTTGAAAGACTCATTTCACAGAACAGAGACTGAATGTGAAGAGATGGCAAAAAGATAGACTGAATGGCTATCAATCTCTGTGCTCAGGAGGCAGGGGCAGATGGATCTCAAGAGTTCAAGGTCAGCCTGGTCTACTAAGTGAGTTCAAGGACAGCCAGGGCTATTCAGAAAAACTCTTGTCTCAAAAAATACAAAAAAAAAAAAAAAAAAAAAAGAGGAACCAAGAGAGACTGGGTACTTAAAATAGATATTAAGTCAAAAGCTATAAAAAGAGGCAAAGAAAACCTTACATAATGGCAAAAGGATTAAGTCATCAACAAGTAACAGTGGTGAGCATGCATCTACCAACAACAAAGCTAAAAGACCTAGACATCTGCAAAAAGGAGAGCCCCACTGCAATGTTGCAGTGGTAGAAGACAGCTATTACCCACACTCAGTGGCAGGTCAGACAGAAGAACCCAACAAACCCTGGACTTGGCTGTGGCTCAGAGTGATTGCCTGGATGCACAAAGCCCGGAGTTCATCTCCAGCACATCATCATCTAGTTTGGTGGTCCCCACCCGTGAGCCCATCAACAAGGGCAGACACAAGAGGGTTAAGATATTCAGATCATCTTCAGGCAAATAGCAAGTTCAAGGCCAGCCTGGGACACAACACACTTGGTGTCCAAAAATCACAAAGAAACATACACACTGGACTTAATTTACACTTTAGCCTAAAGCCTAGAAAGACATAGAACACTCTCCAACAGCATAATACATACTTTCTCCAATGTACAGAACATCCTCCAGATCAGATCACATGTCTTAACAGATTTAAGAAGACACATTGTACCATGGATCTTTCTGGACTACGATGGTATATAAAATAGACCAACAAGAGGAACTTTACAAAACACATGCAAATTACACACCATGTTCCCGAATAACCAGTGGGCTCATGAGAATAAAGCAAATTTAAAACTTTTTACACAAAACGGGAATGCAACCAAATGCCTGTATAAGAAGAAAGTGTCATCTTAGCACGGCAGAAATGTCCAAGTAATGTACCGAAACCAAATCCAATCTGATCAGTACAAGAAAAACAGGAAAGATCAAGGAAGAAATAAATTACAAAAATAACAGGTCATGTAGCTCTAACCTGGAAAGTCAGATCCCAAATACTGCAGAATCTAGTTGTTTTTGTCACTAGTTGACACTCTAGGTGTAAAATACCAAATCTGACTTCATGAGGCAGGTTGCAGGCAAAACAGCTTCACCAAAAGTAATGTGTAAAATTACCTCCAGGCTATGAGAAGAATGTCCATTATTAAACAAAGGCCAGTGAAACAGGTCAGTAGAAAGGGCACCTGCCCCCAGACCTGCTGCCTTGATCCAAGGGTCCCTGACCCCTGGGATGGGTCCCACGGTGGAAAGAGAACCAACTCCTGCAAGCTGTCCTCTAACTCGCAAATGCAACATGACAAGCACAGGTCACATCCACACTCACAAATAACAAAGGATGAAGAATGAATAGAGAAATAAAAGGAATAATGCCAACTGGGCACGGTGGTGCGTGCCCGAAACCCTAGTGTGCAGGAGGCAGAGAAAGAGGGTCAGCAGTGTGCTGCTCAGCAGGGAGCTCCATGCCAGTGTGGGGGATGTGAGTCACTGTCTCAGACAGACCAATGAATTTCACTTTTAGCGTTAGGTCTCATTCTCAACACATCATATTATGTATATTTTAAATATTCCAAGATCAAAAATCAACAACCACAACAAAACAATCCCAACTTCTATCCCAGGCAATTGCAGATACAGTATGTACTCAACCCACATGAAACGGCTGGTTGTCGAAACACAGTATCAGTAACCATTAGCCAAGTAGGAGGAAATACCTAGTTAGAGACGTAAAAAAGGGACACACCCATTGTACTGTATACAAAGGATCGTAAGAGTAATATAAATTATTATCTTGAATAATTTGGGTAACAGAATTAATTTCTGGAGAGGTACAACCTACCAAGCGTTAACTATGAGGAGACAGAAAATCTGAACAGACCCACAGTGAGCAGGAGGTCAAGGAGATCAAATCCATAATAAAATGTCCCATTGGGAGCCTGAGAGGTGGCTCAGTGGTTAAGAACGGTGCTGCTACTGCAGAGGACCCAAGCTCAGTTCCCAGCACCCACATGGCAGGTCATAACCACCAATTCCAGGGACTCCAGACCCTTTTCTGACCTCCATGGACTCCTGCACAGACACGGGGCACATACATGCACACAGGGATATACAAACACACAAAATAAAAATAAATACTTAAAAAAAATCTCCTCAAAGAAAAACCCAGGACCTGATGGCTTCACTGCTAACTTCTACCAAACATTTAGAAGACTATTCTAAAACACTGACATAAAGACTTTTTCAGGGGTTGGGGATTTAGCTCAGTGGTAGATCGCTTGCCTACCAAGCACAAGGCCCTGGGTTCGGTCCTCAGCTCTGAAAAAAAAAAAAAAAAAAAAAAAGACTTTTCCAAATTCGAGTATGATCTCCCTGATTCCAAAACCATGCAAGGGCAACAAACAAGTAAACAAAAGCAAACCAACAACTCCCACAGTCCAATATCCCTGATCAACTCAGATGCAGAAATGCTCACCATGACCCCAGCAAACAACTTCCAACAGTGCATAAAAAACTCACTCACCATGATGAAGTGAGTTTCATCCTAGTTGATTCAACATTCAAATCAATAAAGATATGTCACAATGAGAGAATGAAGAAAGTTTGCAAATTCAGTAGAATAGCAGAAAAGCCCAAGACTGAACACCACCACAACCACTGTCCACAGAGTAGGTTACAGAAGGAATGTATTTCAACAATGACAAACGGCTGGTGAACATCCCGAGCAGGAAAAGTTGAAGCTTATCCTCACATATTTGTGTATCGACAAAGTTCACCCTAAAGAACGGTGCAACAGAATTACAAATAAACAAAAATTTTCATAGTATCGTAAGTTTGCTATTTGTGTTGGGCTGCATTCATAGCTGTCCTGACCACAGGCCAGGTTGGCCACACCTGCAAGACCTGAAATCAGACAGTGAAGAGCACTGGCTGCTTGCTCTTGCGGAGGACTCAGGTTTGGTTTCCAACACCGATATGGTGGCTCACAATCATAAGTAACTCCAGGTCCAGTGGATATGATGCCCTCTTCTGGCCTTCTTGAGCACTGCATACATGTAGTACACATACATGTAAGCAAACACATGTAAAATGCTATTTTTTTTTAATCACAGCAGAAGTGCCAACAAGAGATAACAAGCAAGAGAAAGAAAAAAATATGACTGGGAAGAAAAAGTTGAACTGTCCATTATCAAAAATCTTTCAAATCAAATCAACTGAATAAAGTTACAGGATATAAAACCAACACATAAGACTCAGAAGCAACAGTAGCAAAAATCACAGCTTGAGCCATAGCTCAGTGGTAGAGCATATACAGAGCACATATGAGACCCCAGGCTCAAGCCTGCTGTGGGATGTTCTGTATGGCAAATGTGTTGCTAATAAAACACTGATTGGCCAGTGGCTAGGCAGGAAGTATAGGCGGGACTAACAGAGAAAATTAAAAGAACAGGAAGGCGGAGGGAGTCACTGCCAGCCACCGCCAGGACAAGCAGCATGTAAAGATGCCGGTAAGCCACGAGCCACGTGGCAAGGTACAGATTTATAGAAATGGATTAATTTAAGATATAAGGACAGTTAGCAAGAAGCCTGCCACAGCCATACAGTTTGTAAGCAATATAAGTCTCTGTGTTTACTTGGTTGGGTCTGAGCGGCTGTGGGACTGGCAGGTGAGAGAGATTTGTCCTGACTGTGGGCCAGGCAGGAAAACTCTAGCAACACAAGCCCTAGCATAACACACACAAGGGAAAGACGTGGCATTTTCATGCACAGATGGCCAAGTGTGAAAGAAAACTTACAGTAATCCCATTTGTAATATCTAACAACATTTAAAACTAAATTTAACCAATGAGATTGAAGATGTCTTGAGAACTATAAAATATTGATGAAGGAAACTAGAGACAAATAAATAGCTAGTGTTTTTATACAGACTGCCCAGAGAGGTCTGTAATTAATGCAGTCCCTGTAGCAACACCCAGAGCATTCTTCAGAAACAGGAAAAACAATTATGTAACTCACACGGAACTACAAGAGCTCACATCACCAAAGTGACCTTGAGAATACGAGCAACAGGCAAGCCCCAGCTAATTCAAGGCCAGCTACAAGACACTGCACTAACAAGGTGTTAGCCATAGAGGTAGAAAAGGGCAGGAAGCTCCACCATGTGGAACTAGGCAGGTTTTTGGTTTGGTTTGGTTTGGTTAAGACATGACACACAAAAGCAGTTACTACAAAGCTGCACAGCAAGGGAAACAACAGAGAGAGAGAGAACAAACCACAGAACAGGTTAAAAATGTTTAAAATATGCATGAGCCTAGCATGGTGGCGCACGCCTTTAATCCCAGTACCTGGGAGGCAGGGGCAGGTGAATCTTTGGGAGTTCCAGAGTTTCAGAGACCTTGTCTCTGAAAAACAAAACAAAACCCAGAAAACCAACCATGTATGGATTCTAACTCAATAGCAAGGAGAGAGGGAGAGAGGAACGAACCATGGGAGAGGGGGAGAAAGAGAAGGGAGAGGAAGAGAGATCAAGAGAGCAAAAAGACCTAAAGAGACATTTCTTGAAGACGTACAACCAACCACTAACATTCCTTTCAGGGAAATAAACAGTAAAACTACAATGAGCAAACACCTCAGTCAGATTAAAACAGCTTTATATATATGTGTGTGTGTGTGTGTGTATAAGCATATATATGCATATATAGTACATAACATCACATATATGATATCACACACATATATGAGATAGGAACTGGAGAGATGGCTCAGCAGTTCTGAACACTGGCTGCTCTTGAAGATCCTCTATACCTACGTGGCAGCTCACAGCTGTCTCTAACTCCAGTTCTAGGAGATCTGACACCCTCTTCCGGCCTCCCTCAAGCACTGCATACATGTGATGTACATACAAACATGCAGACAAATCCCCATAAACACGAAATAAAAGTAAAGGATAACAACTGTTTGAGAGGCTATGGAGAAAAAGGAACCACTACAGGCTATGGTGGGAATGGAATGAGTATACACACGTCACAGCAAACAGCCAGTATGTGGGTTTCTCTTGAGAATAATCATTATCAGGAATATATAAATTTAAAAAAGAAGTTTATTGAAGAGATATCTGCACTGTCATACGGATGAATATACAGAAAAATCTCTGAACAATACTGGAAGCATTGAACAGTTACTTCTGTTTGGCTGCGGTGGTTCTATGGAATTCTGCAACATGACAGCCTCGTAGAATGCACAATGATTACAAGTGACTGATTCTGCAGTTACAGTACTGATGAGTTTAATTGTTGTCTAACTGTGTATAAATGGTGAAACAGGAGGAGGTTTTAGAACATGCAGACAGACACCGGGACCTGTCACCAACTATAAACAGCAGTTACACTGACATCTAGTGGTATCCTTTGAAAAATCCAGGTCCCATCAGCTCCTGCTGCTGATCATCACTTCTCTCCAACTTCATTCCTCTTCTGATACGCTTTCCTAAACTCTTCACCAAGCATGTCGACATCGTCCTCTCTTTTAAACACTCCCTGCAAAAAAGCATTTTGTTGGTTACTTTTGAATGTGAGAGTATTTCACTGAATGATCTTGGGGCTAGCATGCGTGCACACAAAGCTAATGAATGAAATCCATCCAACAGATGAATGAAGCTTAGTTTCCCAAGACTCTGGCTTCACTGAGCTGCCCCCAGCTCCTGACTTGTCACCTTCAGAGTGGAGGGAGCGCAAGGGCACAGATCCACAACTATGACTGCCTACACTGCCTGGAGGAACGAGCTTAGGGCCGCTCTGCTCCACCCTCGTCTAAACGAGCTGTCGTAGTATATGCGGAGGGGTGGGAAGCATGATTAGGCTGACCTAGGCTACATTACTGCATGGCTACATGCTTCCTGCCTCAGTTCGAAGCTCATTTTGGGACATTAAGTTTAACTCTAATAGGTCACGTCTGCCCTACAGAAGTATTCTGTATTGGTTGAAATCCAAAAGTCCTCTTAGCATTCATAGTCTGTTTTATTAAATATAGTAGTCATGGTGGGTTTTAACATCAATTTATCATTTTGTATTAAATCTACCTAGCTAATTAGACTGCAAGACCCTGTGGCCAGGAACTTTTAGTAATTTTTCTTCTCCTTTTATTGGTTCGGGACTGAGGACAAAACACATACTTGATTCTGCACAGTCAATAATGACCTCAAGCAATATGACTTGTATATTTGAAGGACCATGGCTTTATGAATCTCCATGTTTATATGGACTAGAAAGCTCATTATTGGCAGTCACTGTGTCTCAGATACACATGAAAATCCACTGCTTTTCGGACTTACTCTCAAAAGTGGAGGCTGCCTAGTACCTACATACAACGTGGTCTCTTACAGAGCGAACTAATCTCAGACTCAGGTATATACATACTCATGTGTGTCACCAATGACCAGGCTTCAATGTTTGCCCTTTTATAGTCTTTCTAGGGTAGTTTGTTTTTATATTCCCCATGCACCAGGAGAACAAAGGGCCGTAAAAGTGTTAGCTCAGGGACTGGGGGATGCAGCTCACTGGATAAAGCCCTAGTGTGTGCAGGCTCTGGGCTAGATCCCCAGCACTGAATAAGCTCAGCAAAGTAGCACAAGCCTGTAGTCCCAGCCCTTGGGAGGTAGAAGCAGGAGGACCAAAAGTTCAAGGTCATCCTCAGCTACAAAGGGAGTTCCAGGCCAGGCTGCCGCTAGACCTTGTCTCAAAAAGTAAGCAAGTAAGTAAATAAAAGAAGAAGTTCCATACCTCTGGCTCAGATAGCTAATTAATGTTTCAAGACCAACCCTTATTATAGAGGTGTTTCAAAGGGGCTTCAGCACTGGCCAGGACCTCACTGCTCCTTCAGAACAGCATGAAAGCACAGGAAGGCACACCCTCTGACATTGTAGCATCCATTATTATGCGTCATGAAGATCACACACTATGGAGTCTCACTCACTTTAGGGAGGTAGCCTAGCAGTTTTGTAGCATGCTCTTTGAGGAGTCTCAGCCTTTCTTCTTCAATGATCTGATTGATGCAGCCCTGCCGTCTCTGCTGGAGCTGCAGTTCCTCCAGCTCACGTTGCTGAAAATGAAAGCCAAGTGTCTTTACTGTCACAAAACACATTAATCTCTTAGGAAGTTTACACATGAAACTATTCTTGCAGGGAACTAAACGATAATCCCAAGGGCTAATTGTAAGTTTAGAAGACGAGAGTGTACGTCTTGTACATATATAAATATATATATACCTGTAGTTTTTTAATAAAAAGATTGAATTCTTTTATTTTTATTTTTTATTTATTTATTTTACATCCTGGCTGCAGTCCCCCGCTTCCCAGTCCCTCTCCCTCAACCCTCTGTTCCCACCCCATCCACTCCTCCTCCATTTCTGTTTAGGAAAGGACAACACACCTGCATTTTCATCAGCATCGTCCCGCCCACATTTTTGTTCTTCTTTACTCAGTAGTATGGGTGTTTGTGCCCAGGGCCCTGCACCTGCTGGGCAAGACTCTACCACTGAGCTACAATCCTAGCCCTTATGACAGCAAGTTTTAAAGAGGCAAGTATGTATTTTTAGGAAAATTTTCAATCTCAAGAAAAAAAATGTATTCAAAGGAGCAATTTCCTAATAAATTCAGCAAACATTTATGGAGTTCCCACCATATACCAGGTACCCAGGATACTCAAAACAGTTTACAGTATAAGACAAAAAAATAAAAAATCCTAATGCATAAAAGAGACCAGGGTTGTCTGAGGCTCTAGTTTTGCAAATTTAGGTGTGCAGAGGTCACACTGCAGAGGTCAGAGTCCCAGCAAAGGAGCTCTATGCTTTTCTTGAGAATTCTGAACTGTTGAACACTCTGACCATCCAATGCAGATGTGATGCTGTCTGCATAGTCTTAGGGCCCTCAGGGACACACAAGACTTTCCCAAATAAGACTACTGAGCAGGGTCTGCAGTGATGGGAACGGAGCCTGGTTTCACACAGGCTACCCAAGAACTCTCCAACGAGGCCAGCCCAGCTCCACTCACTGCATTTTTACCAGACCGTGTAACCTCTCTAACTTGGGCACAGTACAGGATTTCCTTTCTTGTGCGCTACCCCACACTAAGCGCTCATCCCTCTGTTGAATAATTCTACAGTAAGTTAGTGCGCGAGGTTTAGAAAGGTGTGGGACAAGGTCTGACTAGATTGTGGTAAGAAACGCATTGGGGAGTAGTTAGGATGTTGTCTAAACCACACACATTCTTAGAGGGAGACAGGATTACAGACACCTACTTAGGCCTCTCTCTAAAATACAAATGGGCAGTTTACTGCTTTTAGGGTTATACAGTGTCATGAATTATTAAGTTCTGTAGTTAAGACATCCACATCTGCCCTGGGCCAAAACAAAACTGTTGCTGTTTTCAAACCTATGTTGTATATGTGTGTCACTGGGTGGCTTTAGTGATTTCCATGTGTACATGTCTTGCTGGGTTATCTATGAGTGTTCTGATCCCCTCCGTAACCCCTAGATATGCCGGTCCATCACTGGTCCTACCCTTTTACAGGAGAGAATTCAAGGCCTTCCAGGCAATTCCAAAGCGTTTTCCTTTTCTGCCTTCTTAATTACTGTGCTAACAGCTATTGC
>CABHPP010143279.1:0-23062 GCA_902168425.1 Peromyscus attwateri
ATTTTTTTCAAACCTAGATGACTTCATGAAACCTTAAAATTATTACTTGCTCTGGATATCTCCAATTTTTAACCAAGATAATAATTACCCCCAAAAGACCAGGGATTGAGTTACGGGGCAAGGAGGGTAAAAAGAATTGACAGGACTTCATGTTACTGAGTGTAATTGCAATGTTGTCACAAACGGCTGAGTCAACAGATTTGTGAGATGTACTGCAGTGATTATTCTGTCTGGGTCGTCAGAAACGATTTCTTAATGATGGATGCAGTTTGGGTTTCTCTGCAAAAGAACTGGTACTGTGCTGTCAATCAACCTAAGAAAGTTTAATTGTGAGGCAGAAAGTGTAGTCACTTGAACTAAGAAAGAAGATAATTTTCTCTAAAAAGAAAAAGTTCTGAGCTAATATTCTCAGGTATGTAGAAATGAAAAGAGTTTACCCTCAACCTAAAACAAACCAAGATGAGAAAGGAATGTAAATTTCAATATGAAGTCCACTTAGGCCACAGGGTTGGAAGTTCCTGCCACTTGCCTGGGTTCGTCGGGTTTATTCCTGACTCTCCATTTCTCCTTCCACTTTTGTTAGAATGACTACTTCAAACTTCTTCTCTCAGCTTCTTTCTGGTATAAATCTTTTTACTTGACTCTCAGCATTTTTAACAACCTGAGTTGTCTTCTTCTAGTATTCTGAGCTTTTCCTTTGTAATCTAGTCATCAAGACAGAGTTGGGCAATAGAAATGGTCATTGTAGGAAATAGAAACCACACTTAGGTAGAGCCTTCGTTTAGTTCTTCCCGGTACCTCTTGCCAGAAAATATGAAAACAAAACAAACAAACAAAAAGGTCACTTTTCTTTTGCATAAAACAAAGTAAGCAAGAAATTCAGTGAGTCGTTCCCTTTCATCATTGGACCTACACCTCTTGGCTCTACAAAAGGCCTTTGGACTGTGGGCTCCGTCTGGACAAGAAGTAGGCTCACTTGTGACAACATATTTGCTGTCTCAGCTCTCTGTTCAGAACTGATTCATTTTTCTGCTGAAATCTCCTAAACCTGTTCTAACTATCATGCAAAACAAGTGATACAGTAACCACTGCCACCACAATGCCCACATTAGGTTTTAAGTAGCAATTTCTATAGTTGCATATACTGCCTTTAGATGTGACTACTTATCATATGTAAGTTTCAGAGATTTGAATGTCAGGTCCATCAAACCAGATGCTTAACACATGCGAGACGTCCTTCTCTTTTCCTCACTTGTCTTTCTACATTTCACTTTCCTTTCCTTTCTTTTTCATTATTGCTTCTTTTCCCTTTAGGAAGTTTAACCCTAATGTCAAGAAAAACAAGAAAATACTTGTACTTCTACAACATCTATCACTAGCATGTATTCTGTCTGATTGCTAATCACAATACTTTCTTCACACTTACATTGTTATTTTTCTAAAATGTTTTCTTAAGCTAAATCAGTTGTACAAAGCAATGGATTTCACAGTTCAGATTTGTTCAAGTATATTATTGACGTTGACTGTTTTCATTTCCCATTACCCTCTTCTGTAGCCACCTCCCCTCCACTAGCCCTCATAGCTTCAAAAAATAGTCACCATTTTATTTTCATGCCATGTATATTTGTGTATATATATATATACATATGTATATAACATTTATAACATGTGTAGTTACATGTGTATATACACACACTGTGTGTATGTATGTGTGTATTCCATATATGAAAGAAAATGTGACACTTGTCAGTATTATTTCACTTAATTTTAATGACCTCTGTACCATCCATTGTTTAGAAAATGTCATAAGTTCTTTACATCTCTAAATGACACTCCATTTTGTTTGTGTCACTTACCCCCTCATCTGGTAGACATGTAAGCTGGTTCTGTGTTGTAGCAATTGTGAACAGTATACTAAAAAGGATAGATGTGCAAGTGTCTCTTAGATTCCCTCAAATGTGTTCCCAGGAGAGGTATAATCAAATACAATGGTGAATCTATTTTTAGTGTTTTGCAGATTTTTTGCCATGATTTCCATAGTGGTTACACCAATTAACTTTCCAGGCAACAGTGAATAAGGGCTCCTAACATCATCTCCCTCTTCCTCACTATTATTGTATAACAAAATATGATCATATCTACCTCTTATGTCACACAATTCTACTTTGAGTATTTTTTTTTTTGTATTCTAGATACCAACTCCCTGCCAACTTCAAATTCATAGCTGGCAGATTTTCTCCCATTCTGTAGTCTGTCTCTTCCCTCACTTTGTCTTTTGTCATATGGAATCTTCATAATTATGCATTCATAGTGTGTGTGGGTGTGTGTGTGTGTGTGTGTGTGTGTGTGTGTGTGTTAGTGTACAACTTAGAATGTATTCATTCATGGTCCAGTGCACATCAGGGTATGTGTATATAAGCATGGAGGCCAGAGATCAACACAGGATTTCTTTCCTCATTGCTCTCTCCTTTATTAATTGAGAAAGGCTCTTTCACTGAACGTCGAACTTGCTGATTCAGTAGACTAGCTGGCCTGCAAGCCTCAGGGATCCTCCCATCCCTGTCACCGCAGAGCTATGATTACAGGTTCTTGCTGCCACGCCTAGCTATTTGCATGGGTTTGGGGGCTCAGAGCTCGGGTCCTCATGCTTGTGTGGCAAACACCTTACCAACTATGCTGTTTCCAGCTTGAATTATTTTCCCTGCATTCCATTCTAGCACTTAGAGAGATTCAGGTATTATACACTAAGCTCCTTGATTGACATTGAACTGATTTTACTACAGGCTGAGAGAGGTAGTATAGTTTCCCTCTTCTGCACATGGTTTTCCTATTTACTGAGGGGGTTGCTTTTCCTGTAATATGTTTTGATACCTTTGTCTAAAATCAAAAGGCTGTAGCCCTGTGGGATTATTTTTAGGCCTTCTATTCTATTCTATTGTTACATATGTCTTTCTTTTGCCCATACCATATTGCTTGTTTTTTTCCTATGACTACAGAATTATATAAAATAAGGTATTCTGTTATTTCCAGCATTGCTCTTTTTGCTCAAGAATGATTTGGCTATTTATGGGTCTTTTGTGCTTCCATGTAAATTGACAATTTATTATATTTCTGAGAATAATATTGTTGGAATTTTGCAGGATTTCATTCAATCTGAAGATTTTGTTCAATGGTTTGGTCATTTTTATATTCTGCCAGTATATAATAATGGGTGTTCTTTCCAACATTTAGTGCCTTCTTTAACTTTTCATCAGTGCTATAAAGTTCGAATTGGAGAGATTTCTCACCCCTTGTTTGTGTTTATTCCTAAGATATTTTTTTTTGGTTTTGTTTCATTTTGTTTTGTTTATGAGGCTGCTCTTCACTATAACCTTTCATACAGTGGGTCTTATTTCATTTCTACCTTCTGCATTTCAACACCTACTAATCCTTTTAGCTGCTTAATAAGACAAGAGATGTGAGGCAGCTCATCTGGTAGAGTATTTACCCAGCATTCACAAGGCCCTGAATCCAATCTCTAGCATCACATAAACCAGATGTGCAGGCGATGGTACAAGCCTATAATCCTAGCATTCAGTAGCGCGGGCTAGAGTTTCATAAATTCGAGGTCATTCTTTACTACATAATGAATTCCAGACAAACCTGAGCTGCATGAGACCCTGTCTCACAAGGAAAGAAGGAAGGAAGGGAGGGAGGGAGGGAGGGAGGGAGGTTGGTTGGTTGGTTGGTTGGTTGGTTGGTTGGTTGGTTTCTACTTTAATAAGTCACAGTTAGTGTTAGTTACCCTGCATTTTTTTTTTTTTTGGTTTTTCGAGACAGGGTTTCTCTGTGTAGCTTTGTGCCTTTCCTGGAACTCACTTGGTACCCTGCATTTTTTATTAGAAAAAAAATTAGACTAAAAAGCATGCCAAAGTTTGGACTGACACTCTGTGATCCTCTAAGACAAAAAGCAGTTTTTCAACCCAGGCCTGTCCTATGAAATAACAATTTGTTTCACAAAGATCAGCAATGTGTATTTCTCTAGAGAAATAAGCTGCACATTGATAACATGAGGTAATAAATCCTGTGCTTACTAAACAAATCATTTAGATGTAATATAAATCTCAAAACACAGCAAATTGTGTTCTTAATTTTCAGAAGAGGAGAACATTACCTCTTGATGTTCACCTGCTTTCATTATAATCACTGAGCAAGGTAATTGCACTATCTCCATGTCACGCTGAAGAAATAATCAAGTTGGTAGATGTAGCCTTAAGTCAAACTGCAACTGCTGAACCTCCCCGGTTTCCAGCTATCTTAAGCACCACAGAGGATAATGGGAGCAAATAAAAGCCTACAATTCATCAAAGTTTTAGAATAAGTTGCTTCTCTTGTGAACTTGATTTGAGGGGAAATTGAGTCCAAGGACTTCTCCATGTCAGCCAAGCACTTTGCCACTGAAGGGTACCCTTGCACTCTATAACTTTAGTGTGTATCATTTTCTACTGGTAAGTCATCTTATTTGTCTCCCACATTCAGCTCTCACCAAGTTTTCATCTATTTTCCTCTCCAAAATCCCATGTTCTCATCATTTTTCATTCAGTTCTGAAGATCCATTCTCTAAATTCTTTGCCTTCATTATCTCCTTGTAAAACACGTTTCATAAAAATGATAGCTAAATGTGAAAATATTTTCATTTTATTTTAAAGTTTTTATGTAATATACTTCATCTCATGCTTTCCTCTCCCTCTATTCCTCCCATATCTCCTCATCTACCTACCACTCAACATCATGATTTGTCTCTAAAAAATTAAGAAAGAAATAAAAATAAGACAAATAAGCACACACACACACACACACACACACACACACACACACACACATACACACAAGAAAAAAAAAAACCTGGAGTGTGTCTTGTGTTGGTAACTACTCCTGAGCATGAGGCCTTCAATGAAATATGGTATCCTAGTATTCCTCCATTGAAGAAAACTGATTTTTCCTCTCCCAGCAGCTATCCATTGCATAACTTCTTTGTTAGGGAGATTCCGGCTTAGTTCCTGTTCTATTGCTGTGAAGAGACACCATGACCAAGGCAACTCTTATCAAAGAAAGCATTTAATTGAAAGTTGCTTACAGTTTCAGAAGCTTAGTCCATTATCATCATGGGGGGGCGGGATTTGCTTGGTGGCACACAGGCAGACATAGTGCTGGAGAAATAGGTGACAGTTCTACATATTGATCTACAGGCAGAGAGAGAGCTGGGCCTGGTGAAGATTTTTGAAACCTCAAAGCCCACCCCCAGTGACACACTTCCTCCATCAAGGCCACACCTACTCCAGCAAAGCCACACCTCTTAATCCTAATCACTTCAAACATTTCCACTCCCTGGTGTCTAAGTATTTAAATATAGAAACCTATGGGGGCCATTCGTATTCAAACCACCACCAACCCTGTGCCTTTTTCCCTTCTAAATTGTTGGGATTTTGTCTGGTTTGAACTTGTACAGATACTGTACATGCCATCACAATCTCTATGAATTCATATGTGCATCAGCCCTGTTATGTCCAGAAAATGCTCTTACCTTGGAGTCATCCACACCTCTGGCTGTTACAATCTTTCTTATTTTGTTCTAAAGTTTGAACACAACAATTCTCGTTCATACAAACCCTCCTCTTTCTCGCCAATTGGACTCCTGGAGCTCCAACTGGGGCCTGGCCGTGGATCTCTGCATCAGGTTCCCTCAGTCATTGGATGGATGAGGTTTCTAGCATGACAATTAGGGTGTTTGGCCATCCTATCACCAGAGTAGGTCAGTTCGGGCTGTCTCTCGACCATTGCCAGTAGTCTATTGTGGAGGTATCTTTATGGATTTCTGTGGACCTCTCTAGCACTTTGCTTCTTCCTATTCTCATGTGGTCTTCATTTATCATAGTATCTTATTCCTTGTTCTCCCTCTCTGTTCTTGATCCAGCTGGGATCTCCTGCTCCCCTAAGCTCTCTTTCCCTCGACTCTTGCCCTTCATTACCCCCACTCACATCCAGGTTGTTCATATAGATCTCATCCATTTCTCTGTCATTGGGCGATCCCTGTGTCTTTCTTGGGGTCCTGTTTTCTAGGTAGCCTCCCTGGAGTTGTGAGTAGCAGTCTAGTCATCTTTGTTTTACATCTAGTATCCTCCTATGAGTGAGTACATACCATGTTTGTCTTTCTGAGTCTGGGCTACCTCACTCAGGATGATTTTTTTCTAGATCCATCCATTTGCCTGCAAACCTCATGATGTCATTGTTGAGACCAAGGTTGGAAAAAGCATAGGGACAAATAGCCAAACGAATGGAAACACATGAACTATGAACCAATACCTGAGGAGCCCCCAACTGGATCAGGCCCTCTGGATAAGTAAGACAGTTGATTAGCTTGATCTGTTTGGGAGGCATCCAGGCAGTGGGACTGGGACCTGTCCTCAGTGCATGTGCTGGCTGTTTGGAACCTGGGGCTTATACAGGAACGCTTGGCTCAGCCTGAGAGGAGGGGACTGGACCTGCCTGGACTGAATCTACCAAGTTGAACTCAATCCTCAGGGGAGTCTTTGCCATTGAGGAGATGGAAATGGAGGGTGGGTTGGGGGGAAAGCAGGGGGGGGAGCTGGAGGGGAGAGAACAAGGGAATCCGTGGCTGATATGTAAAATTAAATTAAATTATAAAATAAAATTTAAAAAAATAAATAAGTTCGAACATTTAATCACAAGTTGAAGTATTGTTACTCAAAACTCCTTACAGCATCTACACAGTCTTGCTAAGGTTTAAAAAGTTATTTGAATAACTGCCATCCACTGTGCTGAGTCAAAGTAGTACAACAATTATACATACATATGTATATATAATACATATAGTATATATAATTGTCTTAGGGTTTCTATGGCTATGAAGAGACACCATGACCATGACAACTCTTATAAAGGAATGCAGTTAATTGAGTCTGGCTTACAGTTTCAGAGGTTTAGTCCATTATCATTATGGAGGGTGGCATGCACGCAGACATGGTGCTGGAGAAGGAGCTAAGAGTTCTACATCTTGATCCCTAGGCAACAGGAAGTGAAATGAGACACACTTCTTCTAGCAATGCCACACCTACCCCAACAAGGCCACACCTCCTAATAATGCCACTCCCTATGAGCCTATGGGGGCCAATGACATTCAAACCATCACAATAATGATATATATCATTATATATACATAACATATATACATAAATGTCTATGTGTACACAAACATATACTATCTGTGGGAGTGCTGAGGAATGTGGCTTAGTTGAGGAAGACTTGCCATGTAAGCATGAAGATCTGATTTTGATCTCTAGCACTCATGTTAGAAGCCAAGCATGATGTTGTGTGCTTATACTGCTATCAGTGGAGAGGCACAGTTAAAAAGATCTCTGGGCTCATTGGCCAGTTAGCCTGGCCTAATCATTGAGCCTCAGGCCCCAACTGAGATACCCTGTCTCAGAGTGACCCTTATGGTGGATTTCTGACCTCCACAAGCACATGTACACATATACATGTGCATCTGTGCATACATGTGCATGCACAAAAACATATATATACATACAACACACAGACACAATGCTTATTATAACCTAATAAAGGAAACAAATTTTAATTTAATAACATTTAACTCATAATTTTTAGGTAAATTTTAGGAAAGAAAAGAGTTTTCTCAGGAAGAGTCTCCTTTGTAGGTTATGATTAAACTGAAAATGTAAAGGTAAGTGGACATCTGTCACAAAGAGAAGTTCCTTTGTTGAGGGGTGAACACTACATTCATCTGTGAGTATAAGGACAAATGTATATTGATTGTTGTTAGGGCTTATGCTGGTTTGGTAAATTAGTGGGTATAGATTCTCCTCTGATAACCATGATTTCACAAGCACTGAGTAGTCAGCTAGACTACCATGATCAGTCATGGCATCCCTGTTATGGAAAATTACTTTAACTCTATAAAGGTGTGTTTCATTTGTTTATGCTGCGTATGTTTAATTATGTAAAGATGTGTTGCTATTTTACCTTGCCTGCCTAAGGCACCTGATTGGTCTAATAAAAAGCTGACGGCCAATAGCCAAGCAGTAGAGTAATATGTGGGGCTGGTGGGAAGAGAGTGTAAGTAGGAGGAGAAATCCAGGTTCAGGAGAAGAGGGAGAAAAGAAGGAGAAAGAGAGGGAGATGCCCAGCGCCAGCCAGCCAGGCAGCCGCCAGACAAACAGACACAGGGAAGCAGGAAAGTAGGACATACAGAATGAAAGAAAGGTAAAAAGCCCCAAGGCAAAACATAGATGAGGAGAAACAGGTTAAATTAAGTTATAAGGGCTACTGGGACAAGCATAAGATAAGGGTGAGCATTCAGAACTACTAATAAGTCGCTGATCTTTATTTGGGAGCTGGTTGGTGGCCCGAAAAAAGCCTGCTATACATCCCTCTTGTTGATCAGGTCTGAAATCCAATTAAAGAGCTGTTGGTTACTGCTAACATATGTGTGCCACTACTGTATCTCATCCATAGGGTTATTGTGGCCTTCTGGTCATTGGTGTGGTTCACAGGCATCATAGCTGGACGGGACTGTTGGATGACTCCCTCCTTTGGAAGCTTACATGTGGTCTTCTGGTATCAACTACAACCAATCCATATTCATAGTTGTGAATCCCAGATCCAATGAATACATCTGCAAAATACTCCCATGCCTAAGCCTCCAGGAACCTTTCAGAAGGGAAGGAGGAAAGATTGTAAGTGATACAGGATCAGGGAGCATGCTGTGATATTGTGCCTCCTTGTATCATCCACAATTACACTCATAAAAATCTCACCACCACGTCCCAAACATCAGCTGAACAAGGGCGACACTAACAAGCATGCCAAACTAGACAGGGATAATCCCATAAGGCCCCAGCCCTAGACAAAGCTGGAGCAAGAGAAGTGGTTCTCCCCCAAGAAAGAGTAAACCAATTGGTGGTTATCCAGTGCCAAAAGATCAGTTCTAAAAACAGACATCCAAGTAACATTATATGGGCTCAACGGGTTATATATAGGAATATATATGTATATATAAATGTATATATGCATGCCATAACAGTTAATGAAAAAAAAGAGGCCATGCATTAGAAGGACAGCAGGAAGAGGTATGTAAGAAGGTCTGGAGGGAGGAAAGGGAAGAGCAAAACCTTGAAATTAAATTACAATCTTAAAAATAAACAAAAATTTCTTAAAGATAAGTAGGAGAGAGAAGAGAAAGAGTTTTCTGGTATGGGAAGTCACCACACAGTTTGAGAAGGCTCCTTGCTCACACCATGGTTAGCATAATGGAGCACTGGCTGTGCTGTATTGGCAGACACAGTAATGCCCTTCCACCACTACGTTTAGTCAGGTCCTGCTTCTCAGAGGAGACTAAGGGTCTATTATGGTTAGAAAAAGTCCCCCTAAGTGGATCATGTGTTGAAACTTCTAGAAACATTAGTAGGTGGGCCTGTTTATAGAAATTCAACCAAAGTCACTGCAGGTAGACATATTTATATTCATATTCTCTGTGTCCTCTACCTGTGTGTGTGTGTGTGTGTGTGTGTGTGTGTGTGTGTGCGCGCGCGCGCGCGCGCGCGTGTGTCTTCCTGTCTACCATGAGCTGAGCTGAGTAGTTTCTACACCTTGATCCTGTTGTCCCATGATGTTCTCTTTCCCAATTGGCCTGGAATATTGCTATGAACAAAATAGAAACCAGGTATTTTGTCATAGTGATGAAAAATTTGACAAACATGGTGTCCATGACCTGAAATAAAAACAGCCAGAGAAGTACCATTAGCACAAGAGGAA
Organism: Peromyscus attwateri; assembly: GCA_902168425.1. Lineage (NCBI taxonomy): Eukaryota > Metazoa > Chordata > Mammalia > Rodentia > Cricetidae > Peromyscus > Peromyscus attwateri. The sequence continues at coordinate 9,835 of CABHPP010143279.1, forward strand.
ATGTTAGTTCTCTATCACTGTGTGCTCAAAATGTACCAATTTTGACAATAATGTACTTCTAAACACTACCTATGCTACTGATAAAGCTGTCCTTTGAAAAAGAAAGATAGGTAACAAGTCTTCCAAGTAAACCAATAGTATTCACTCTTAATACACCTGCATCAACCTTATGAGAAATCTCTTTACTTTGAAATGAGAGCCCACAAATTGGCAACATGAAAATACATAAAATTACAAAACTCCTCATAAAGCTAATAGTATACTCAAATTTTCAATATTCAAATACTGTGGTAGTTGCTTATGTTACTTTTCATGCTTCTATGAAGGTTCTAACCATAGCTTCTTTATTTTATTTATGGGTATACAATATAAAAAGAAGAAAATTGTGATATAAAAATATAGAGGATTTTGATAGTCAAGTGAAAATAATATCCACTCAAATAAAATTATTACAATATGAAATGTTTTCAGTAAGCCTCATGTCATAACCAAAGTAAAACTTATTATTGACAAGTATATGGAAGATTGTGAAAGAATCACAGCATAAGACCATAAAAAAAGAAAATACAGTCTGGAGAGATGGGTCTGCAGATAAAAGCAGGTAGGGCTCTAGCTGAGAACTAGATTCAGTTCCCAGCAATCAGGTCTAACTGTTCATAACCACCTGGAAGACCAGTCCACACAGACACACACACACATACACACAGACACAGACACACACACACACACACACACACACACACACACACACACTCACTCACACACATCACATACATATCACATCATACACATATCACATCACATACATACACACTCACACATACATGAACACACATGGACTTGCACATAATTTAAAATGAGAATACATCTTTTAAAACATATTATTTAAAATCTTACATCACAATAGATCAAAAGGAAAAACAAAACATTTCAAATTATTAGAAAACAAGAAAGTATCAGAACTAAACTATTATTTATCAATTATCATTTTAAATTTAAGGAAAATAAATTCCCCACTAAAAGGACAAAGAGTGATTGAGTAGATCTAAAAAAACCTCAGAAAGACACAAGTATATGCTTCCATCAAGATGTTCCTTTTATTATAAAGCATAGGTAGCCTGAAAGGTAAAGAACATAAGAAGATATTTCAATGTAAATATACACCAAGAAAAAAACAAGAAGCATGATAATTACATCATTCCTAAATAAGCTTTATTGAGGTAGAAAGGAAGCTCAGTTGTAAAGAGCACTTACTGCTCTTCCAGAGGATCCAAGTTCAGTTCCAAGCACCCACGGCAGGTGTTTAACGATCACATGTAACATAAACTCCAGAGGATACAGCACACTCTTCTGGCCTCTTCTGGTCTGCATACACATGACATACAATTAGATAGACAAACAAACAAATAAATAAAAATATTAAATATGAAAAATACTATGAAGCCGGGTGATGGTGGCTCATGCCTTTAATCCCAGCACTCTGGGAGGCAGAGGCAGGAGGAACTCTATGAGTTAGAGGCCAGCCTACTCCACAACGCAACTTCCAGGACAGCCAGGGCTATTACACAAAGAAACCCTGTCTCAAAAACAAAAACAAAAACTAAAACAAAAAATGTGAAAACTATAACCAAGGATAAATAAAATGATTGCATTATATTAAAATGGTCATTCACCAAGGTAACATAAAATTTTCAATATAATATCATGGTCAGAATATATAATTGCATAAAACAAATAGTAGACCTAAGAAGACAATGGACAGCAACATATTAACCACAGGAGAACTCAGCATGCTACAGTCAATAACAGATAGACAGTAAAGACAGAAAATCAATGAGGAAACAGCAACATGGGCCTAGAAGACATTTATAAAACATTCTATTAAAAATTGCATATTACAAGTATGTCCCAAACACAGATAAAGCATTCACATGAACAGATTACAATGTAGTCCAATAAATAAGCTGAATAAATTTTACAAGAATGAAATCATAACAAGTATATTTTCTAACCATGAATATAAGTAGAAAGTAAAATTAACAAGACAGGGGTTGGTATGATGGTCTTCTGTGCAAGCCTGAGGACCTGAATTTAGACCCCAGAACACATACAAAGGCACACATAGTAGCACCAATCTGTAACAACAGTGCTCCTCTGCTGTGGCTGGCCCTCCATGTTCTGGTTTTAGGTGTCCAAAATCTTCTCCTGTGGACAGTTTTCAAAGCAGTGTAAATTCTCAGTTCCGTCAGTCAGAAAGCTGGGCTCCAACACCATTCTGGTATGAATATGACAAGTGACCTTTGACAGATTGATTTTCTGTGATTGCTTCCTTATAAATTGGCATAAAATGTAATACATTTTTCATGTACATGAATTAACTGGAAACCTTATACAGCACAGTATGCTTGAGCTTTACTCCAAATCAATACAATCACCACTGATAGTGAATTATAATCACAATATTCTTTAAAACCTCTCCAACTGCTTTGATTAAGGAACCAAGGTTAAGCATCATTAGCAGACATAAATAAATAGATGGATGTCATTTCTAAGATTTGTGAATCTATAAATATGAATATATATATATATATATATATATATATATATATACCTATGTATACTTGGTATTTCTTTCATTGAGATATATTCACTGAGAGCTTACTATAACCTTGTAGTATACCAGGCAGGGACCATGTAACAATAAACTTCTCTGCTCTCTAGGATAATTTGCAGTTCAGAGAAACTGTGGTTTCTATTAATGTACTAGGTAGATCCTATGAGTAGATGTTTTATTCTCTAATATATCAGGGGGAATGCTAGCTGTAGGTCATTATACCTGAATTCGTACTTTGTGTAATCCCTGTGTTGCCAAAAGAGAGATGAATTCCTCCCCCATACTTTAACATATTGATTTTTTAAGCTGAATTAATCCATTGACTTTCTGCTGAATTTCCATTGTTAATTGATGAACATTCATTTATCAATAATAATATGAAAGACTCCCATACTGCTCTGGCGTAGTGTGTACTTAGAAGTTACAGGATCCAATTTTCCCATCAACCACATCAGTGATATAGTTGCCTGTGGTCATTAATATTGTGGAGCTCAGATGCTCTGGTCCCAGTTCAGTGATTTGCCTATCAGAGTCTCCATTTCACCCACCAGAGCTATCACCTAAATAATATATCCTTCACTTAAGCATAAAGAGATGGGATATGGTGAGTTATGGTTGCATAATAGCTACTCTGATACTCTTTATTATAAACATCATAAATATATTTAAACATTGTTTATAAAAGCATTTCTTTTCAGTAATTTATTTGACCTTCAATTTTAAGCAGATCCGTGATGTAAATCAAAGAATTATTACTGATAGTTATAATCCAGTCTTTCTTGGTTAAGTATTATAGTTTTAATTAACTAAGTTGGTCATAAATACTTTATTTCTTTTATGCTAACAAATTTATAAAGTGACTAATTTTTATGAATGGCCCCCAAAATTAGTCTTATAAATATGCATAACATCATTTTTATTATGCAAGAATATTGTAGACATCTTAATTTGGATCTCTGTTGCTGTGATAAAACTATAATCAAAATCAACTCAGGGAGGAAAAGTTTTATCTTATACATTAGAGACACAACAGGAAACTGGAGGAGTCAGGAACTCAAGCAAAGACCACAGAGATATGCCAATAGCTGGCTTTCTGTGGGAGCCAGTTTCAGGGTTCCTCGTGGCTTTACCCAGCAGGTCCTCATAGGGAGGATGATTAGGACCACGGGCCTGAGTGCAGGTGTCTGAAATGGTCTGCACTTGGCTGTGCTGGGGGCTCTGGAGGTCTTTTGCTCCACCCCTTGACGGTTCTATAAAAACCCTGGGGCAGAGACAGTCAGGGCCCGTTGGAATAGGTTCCAGACCCTCTCGAGGCTATCCTTTATTTTCTGTCTGTTTATCTCCACAATCTAATTCCTCCTATCTAATATTTCCTGCTGCTGGCACTCAAGAAAACTCTGGATAACTGTGGGGTTGGTGGGTAAATGCCCCGCACTATTTTTCCATGACTTGCTCAACTTGATTTCTTATATTATGAATGTCCATCTGTCCAGGGGTGGCAGTACCCATGGAAGGCTGGGTCATCCCATATCAATCAGCAATAACCCTACCTATCTGTGACATTTATGAACCACAGTGATGACCAACATGGTAACCAACAACTGCCTAACTGGACTAAAGTAAGGCCCACTAAAAAAAAGTAAGGAAACCATGCCTTGTACTGGAAACCTAGCCAACTCTCTGGAGAGTGTGAGGTCATGGATCTTAAATGATAAACTGCAAACACCATTTTACAAAACAAGCATAATTTCTGCCTGCATTCTAAATACTTAGCCTTATACCCACAGGTGAGGATAGCTCTCACCCCTCTTCAAAGAAGCTTCTTTTTTTTAAGACGTTTTCTCCCTGTGGAAATCACTCTGTAGACCAGCTTGGCCTTGAACTGAAGAGATCTGCCTGCCTCTGCCTCCTGAGTGCTGGGATTAAAGGCATGTGCCACTACCACCTGGCAAGTACCTTCTTTTTGCAACAGAAAACCACAACTGGTCAAAATGCAGAAAACAACTGACCATAGGGTACCCAGCCCCAGCTGATATATCTACAACACAACTCTTGCCACCAAAGCTTAGGGAACATCTCAGAGAAAGGGGGAGAAAGGTTGTAAGACCCAGAGGGTGAGGAAATCTACTGTGAGATTGTGCATCCTATAAATGACAGGGAAGCTTCCCCCTATGATACCCCAACAGGACCACTGCCTAAACAAGATCCAAACAAGTATAACACCAATGGACATGCTACCATGAGTGGACAAAACCTTAAGAGGCCCCACACATTGATAAATAACTGCAAGCTACTAAAAAATGCTGCATGGGGGAAAATTAGTCTAGTCTGACCCAAAGATTAGCCCCTTAATCAGTGATCCAATGTCAGGTAGTCAGCCTTTAGAATATATATATATATATATATATATATATATATATATATATATAAGGAATATTAAGACTAAGCAAGTTATTTCTATATATCTATGTATTTATATGTATATGTAACAGTAACAACCAAAGAAAAAGAGGCAATGAGCTTAAACAAATTCATTGAATTATTAATAACAAGGGAAGATCTAGGCTATCCTTTTAAATGACCTTTGTGAGAGACTGAAAATGAATGGATACAAGAAGCCTGAGTCAAATCTTTTAGAAAATGAATTAGGAACAGGAATAAGGAAAGTCATTTGACCTAAATCCAAAATGCAGACTATCACATATACATGATATGCATATATGTTATGTTGATATAGATCTTACACGTCTCAAAAAAAGAAGAAGAAGAAAGAAGAAAAATGCACCATACACTTGTTTCTAGGCAACCTGATGGAGAGGCATTTTCTCAATTAGGTTCCCTTTTCCCAGGTGACTCTAGTTTGTGTCACATTGACAATAATAAATACATACATACATACATACATACATACATACATATGTACATACATATATACATACATACATAAATCCTTACCAGCACAGTGGTCAAGCTCTTATTGTAGAGAATAAAAAGTCAGAGAGACAAGAATTTCATGGGGTTTTTGTTTGTTTGCCGGCTCACTTCTTTTTCTTTCTGCTGTTTTATTCCAGACAACTTAGTAAGATCTTGTTGCAGTTGACAAGTATATGTAGATCCATGTTTGACCTAGAAAATTAACCTAGCTCTTATCAACTATGTTCATTGAAGTGAGAGATATGGAACAGGAAAGATACTACAGTAGGGAGAAGTTGAAAGTATAGGAAGAAAATCGTAAGTTGCAGACATACAGCTGGCCATCTTTTTATCAGTGTAAGTCACAGATGATCTTCAGTGACGGCAGTGACTGCTACCCCACATGCCGCCTTGGCTCATGAAAAAGGAATAAGAGTCAGATCTCTGTCTTGCTTAGGGAACCTTTCTCCCTGAAATAGCTCATAACTCTGGAGGTGGTAGGGCACTGAAGGCCTTCACATGACAGGTGTCTCTTCTATATTGGGAGGAGAGGAAATCAGAGAAAAATATTAACAAAGAATTGTATTAAGTCCCTCCTTCAATTTATTACCTTTAATAACATGCCCTTTTCCTTACAATCATACTTTCTAAAACTATGCAAAAAGGGGACATAAATAGAGTTGGGGCTTCTCAATTTCTAAAGCTTCCCATGTTACAAACCACTCATTTAAAAAAAAAAAAAAAGAATGTTGTGTGATATTTTGTTTGTATTCTGACAAATAAAGCTTTCCTGGAGATCAGAGGGTGGAGCTAGCCACTAGTTAACCATAGGGGCCAGTCAGTGGGCTCATACTTTTAATCCCAGCACTCAAAGGGTAGAGAGAGGAAGTGATAAGGCAGGGCAGAGACAAGATCTCGACCTTTTCGGTCAGAGGATCTGGAGAGGTAAGAAGTCACTGGTGGCTGGCTGTTCTTCTGCTTCTCTGATCTTTCAGGTTATTACCCCAATATCTGACTCCTGGATTTTATTGATAAGAATAATTAAGTTCACGCTTCAAAAAATAGTTTACACTTTCTTGTTAATCTATATTTATCTCTAGGGATATCATTCATAAACCTTTCAATAGATGCAAAAAGAGAGAGAGAGATTCCTCAGGGAGAAGAATCAGAGACAATAACTAGTAATAAGTCTTTAGACATTTTTCTACAAAAGTGTGATGGTTACTGATAACAGTCAACTTGAGAGAAATAAAATCACCTGAGAGGATTGCTTTGGGGAATGTCTGTGCTGTTAAATGTGGGAGGACACACCCACTGTGGGTTACACAATACTCTTAACAAAGGATCTTAGACTGTGTAAGAGCAGAGAAAGAAAGCCAAGAACCATCATGCATGTGTTACTTCATTCATTGTGGGTGTCATGTGACTGCTTCAACTGCCTACCACCTTGACTTCCCTGCTATGATGGGTTGTAACCTGGAATTATGAGCTAAAATCAATGCCTTTTTCTGATATTGGTGTTGTGAAGATATTTTATTGAAGCATCAGGAAATGAAACAAATAAGCAGAGTAGACGCTGTAGCAGGAATCTTAGAGAGTTCTTATTAATAAAATCAAACCTGAGCCAGTTATTGGGGTAAATGCTGGAAGGTCAGAGAAATAGAACAAGCCACAGCTATCTCACCTCGCCGGATCCTCAGCTGGTCTTGCCTCCTCAGACTGGAGGCCTCTAAGTCCTCATCCAGAATGGGTCTCAGCTGAACTGCTGCTAGAAGCCTGAATGCTTAACCAGCCTAAATGCTTAACCATGCCAAATGCTTCTATGGGCAAATGCCTCTATGGGCAAATGCCTCTATGGGCAAATGCCTCTAGTTTCTGGTCCTCACGCCTTATATACCTTTCTGCTTTCTACCACCACTCCCTGGGATTGAAGACTTGCTTTCTGGGATTAAAGGCGTTGGTCACCATGCTTGGGTGTATCCTTGAACACATGGATTTCTGCCTTTGGAATGCTAGGATTAAAGGTGTGGTGCTACCACTCCCTAACCTCTGTTTAACATTGTGGCTGCTCTGTCTCTGACCCCAGATAAGTTTATTAAGGTACACAATATTTTGGCGAACACAATACCACCACAAGACGCTGGAAGAATAAATGTGTCAATAAAGGCTGGGTGTTTTTATTTTGCTTAAAACGACAAAACCAGTAGCCTGGTGCTATTTTGATAGAAATGATTCAACGCAGAGGGGAACATGATGGGATAAAGGGATATTTTCTGGAATGACTCAACTGCAGGAGAAACATCATGGATTTAGATACGGATAAGTGTTTTCATCTGTATGACCATAGAAGGCAGATTATGTGAAAGCAGGTTCTGGTAGAAAGATAGAAGGGTAGTGGGTATCTGTAGAAGTTTTCTTTTCGTTGTCTCAATGTTTTCAGGAAATAGGAATGAAGGCCATCTCCTGAGAGACAGGGTATATGAACAAGTCTTGAAGTTTCATAAGGAAGAAACAGTTGTGACCAATGTACTAAGGAAGTGTGCCATTGTTACACGACACATGCAAATACTCAAAAGGCTATGTTCATGAATTTAAATAGACATTGAAGGGATGATCTTATATTCTCTAGCAATCTCCATCCACACCAGAAGCACAACAAAGACTCTCATCCAACCAGAACTACGTTCTTTGCTACGTTATATAACAGTACAGTGGAAGGTTAAGCGTGTTGAGAGTGTAGGGGATGAAATAAGCACAGTAACTGAACTTGAACTTTGTAGCAGGTAATATGAAAGTTAGAACATTAAAGTGAGAAGCACTAAGGAGGTAATCAAATCATGGAACTAAAGTACTGACAACGGGAGTATTCAAGGAAGTGAGCTGGGAGGGTGAGGGATGCAAATCAGATGGCAAGACTCACCAGCGTTCAAAGATGAATAAATTATAGCTGTTGGCTTTGATAATTCGGGAGCCCAGTAGCTGAGGCCTGAGGGAGAATGGCATGCCAGATTGTTGTGACGCAGAATCAAGCCTGTATCTGATAAGGCGGGCTCATCCTTGGTTTCCATGAAATTAAGAATTAACATGAGTAGTAGTCAAGAAAAGAACAAGGATTTGGAAGCTAAAACCACAGAGAAATAAGGGAAGTGACCAATGTCAGTATATGACTGAAAGTGAGTGTCAGTTGCTGCAATAGGAAGAAGAGATGACACACGAAAGCAGCAAAGGGAACAAAGATGTCATTCACCCAACCTGCATAATCAAGGGCGTGTAAGCTAGGGAAGAAAAATACAGCAGTACACTCGGTGAGAGTACCGAAGAAGCGTTCTCAGGAAAACGCAAGCCTCTGGGAGAGGAAGGAATCTCCTTCTTATCCTAAGGATGTCAGAGACTATTTTACAGTGGCAGACAAGGAATTTCAATGAATGTATTTCATGCATTAGGTAGAGTTTAGCTAGAACAGAGCATGTATAGCGTCCTATAGAAAATGGAGGCCAGAAATAAGAACTGGCCTGGGACCCATGGCGTCCTGTGAGAACTGGCAAAAAATAATAGTGATAGGAGAATGGCTTTTATGGTACTTGTCCCATAGGACAGTGCTGTGAGTGATTGTAGAGAAGGACAGTGAGTGGACTTCTAGGTCTCTCGGAGGCCTTCTCTAGAGAAAGAACAGGACCTCTGAGGAGACAGGATCTTTCTCGGAGCAGGATTTCTCTGTTGGCCTCAGCAAGTTATCAAAGGGTCTGCTCCCTGATCTCGTCAATGTAGTTAGGGACATGAAAAGATGCTCAAAGAGAGTAGCCATTAGAGAATTGCAGACTAAAATCATGAGATTAAAACTGCTTCCTGTCAGAGTAAATAAACAGTTCTTTAAAAAAAAAAAAAAAACCGTCATGGAGTTCCACCAAGGATGCACCACGGTTTGATCACACGCTAATTTGAACACAAAATTGAACAAGGGCTCAGGAAGCATGGCCCCTAAAAACTAAACATGACCCAGCATTTGCCATCCTGGGTATTTTTCCAGAAAAGTGAAGTCTGTTGTCTCAGGGGACCGTATACAAATGCTTATATCAGTGTGTATTTGTGTAACTGCCACAACTAAAACCACCTCATCTGCCTCTCACTGAAAGAATGGTCAAACAAACTATGGAACATCCACATCCATAACACAGAATTCTACTTACCATCGAGTAAGAAGTGACTTTTAAACTGCAACCTGAATGAATCAGCATCGGCATGGAATTTTGTTTTGTGGGGGAAAGAAATGCTAACCTCAAAAGTCTAACATAATGTGAATCTTTTCCATATCATTCCTGAAATGACAAAATTGCATAAATTTTATCATTATGAAAATTCATAAATTTCATAGTGAAATTCAGTACAGAATTCAAACACCCATTTCAGACACTGAAACTTTGATGGCACACACACACACACACACACACACACACACACACACACACGCTATTTTTGTTTGAAGTTACAAAAATAAAAGATTCCTTTTCCCCAAGGAAGTAGAAAATACATATTTCATATTATAAGGAATCAAATTTAGTGTTAATGTGTTGGAGAGTTAAGCACACTATGGGAACAAATTTCATGTTTACCCTGATGACTTCTGTTTGTCTGATGTTCGCATCGCCAAAAGCACTTAGGAAATATTGCCAGGCATGATTTGCAGTTCTACAGATCTGTTTGAAAGGGTTTGATTAGCTAAGAATGCATTTTTAGATTCTTAAAGGATTTAAACTTATAAAATATGAGTCCTTATTAATTATACAAGCAGCATTAAATATTTAGGGGAATATTTTAATATAGTTTGAGCTGAATATATTCAGTATCAAAGCAAACACAAAGAATCAGAAACCCTTTTGGCTGATAAAGATTTCAAGATTATGTTCGGCCCAAACTGGTGATGCTGCCTGATAGGAGGTCAGTGCTAATGCCTCGATGTCTCCTTTCAGGATTAAAGGTCTCGTACAAAATTAATAGGATCAGTGTGTTAGCAGTGCCAGAGACAGAACCAGAGACAAAGTAACTCTTCAATATGATGAAGAAGTAGATTGTCTTACTCAGGCCATGATGTAGCTGAGCCCTTGAATTTGAACTTGAAAGTAAATGGGCAATAACTTGGAAAAATGTGCTTATCGTGAGTGGAAATGCTAGCATGAATGTGCATTTGTACTCCAAGTCATAGTCTGATTAAAACAAAATATTCCCTGTGCCAAAATATAAAAGTGGCAACAATATATTCATTTTCCTTCTGGTGTTGTTTAGTGGTGCCACAGTAATGTGAGCTGTGTATTTGACATGGTGATTTATTTTAGATTCAGGTCTCCCATGATGCTAACTGGGAATAAGTTCAACATGTACAGTTTTATACCACTTTATCAGGACCCAGGTCTCCATCAGGAGAATGGAAGAGAGAACAGAAGTTCGAAACTCCAGAAAAGAAATGAGATGAAAAATTGGAGAGAATAATGCAAGACTACACCCTTCATCTTCAAGTGTTAAGTCTGATGTTAGACACTACCATCCCTGTGGATTGAATATTGATTGTATAAACACTGGGAGTGAAATTTGAAATAAAGAGACAAAGCTGAAACTTCTGTAAGGATATGTATCACTTAAAGTTTAAGTTAGAACCATTACCTGTTCCATGTTTTTTCAGTTGTTCTTGGAACAGAACCCAAAGGCAAATATTTTGAAGCCCTCAACTGCTATCATAGGGTTTTACTGCTGTGAAGAGACACCATGACCACAGCGACTCTTACAAAGAAAACACTTCATTGAGGGTGGCTGGCTTCCAGTTTCAGAGGTTCAGTCCATCATGCTCATGAAGGGCAGCATGACAGCGTGCTGGCAGATGTGGTGCTAGGGCTCAGAGTGCTACATCTTGACTCAGAGGCAACAGGAAGTCCACTAACTGTCACACTGGTGGATGCTTGATGTAAAAACCCTCAAAGCCCTCCCCCACAGTGACACACTTCCAATAGGAGGTGTGACCGAGCTAAAAGGTGTGCCCTCCAGCCTCAAGGGCTGGATTAAAGGCCTGTGTCATCCAGCCTCCTCCAACAAGACCACACTTCCTCCAACAAGGCCACACCTCCTAATAGTGTCACCTGCTATGAGCTTATGGGGGCCAAATAACATTCAAACTACCACAAGTGTCCTTCTCTTTCTCTAAATCTGTATTCCCTGGCAAGAGCCCATGAAACATATTTGAAATAAATCGGGTGGAACCTGGAAGAAGAGCTTCAGTCCCTGTGAGTATCAGAAGTCTGTGGGCTCGTTCACTTGGTGTCATGGGACAGCTGCAGATCTAACACAGGTCCTTTCAATCACTGACTCATTCATTAGCTTAACCCCTCTCCCAGCAACTACGGTAATATTTCCCTATTTGGAGGGGAGAAAGGATGTTTTAGTGGCTAAGCGACTTAGCAAACAATCAGCAGCCTTTCCTCTCTCACTAAGCCTCGGCACATTTATCTACAACAGGGTAGATGCCTTCATGTATTTGATGTTAACTTATGAGATGTGAGAAAAAGGTAATTTTAGAGTGCCTCATACTGCCTGATTTACCTGTGCTCACAAATAGAGATGAAGCCTATTTAGAAAATTGATCCCACGATGACTACTACACAAATAAGGAGAACAAGATGTCATATATACTTTATTTATATGGCATACATACACACACACATACACACACACACACACACACACACGCACGCACGCACGCACGCACGCACGCATATATACAAATGCACATATAACTTGAAGTATTTGAATCCAGGAAAGCACCTAGTAGAACTGAAAACAGTTCATTAGTTCATTAATCAGAAATAGCCCAAATGTTAGCTGTTAGATAAGTCAACTTCGAGTAGAGCAAATTTACCATTAACTTGCATCCAAAGGATAGACGACTTGTTGATTTGCCGTGTTCATAATACCACTTTACAATTTCTTTGTGGGAAATCGAGCTAGAGCAATAAGGAAAAGAGCCTTGCTCTTCTGACACATTAACAGGGACTTTCTAGAGCTCTTCTCCGCTCCAGCAGATCCTGATGGTGTGAAGCCAAGAAAACATACGCTCTCACAGTATCTCATACTTTGCAAACTTGGATTCTGGTAACTTAGCTGCAATACACTTCCCAGTCAAGTTGACAGAATAATCATCCTCCTTTCGTACTCTCTCTTCCACACTGAGTCTGTCAGCTAAAATATAAATATCTGAAAGAATGAGTCTTTGAATTATGACATCATTTTGCATTTGTGAGGATATTTCCCTAACAAAGGCCATTACTGGAGGTAGTAATTTCATACCCAGTTACTGGGGACTTATCATCAAACCTCCTGTCTAAAGAAGAAAAGCAAAAACTTGTTAATCATAAGCATTATCTCTTCCACATTTTGGCACCAGGTTCTGGAAAGCCTGCCGGATCTCTTCATGCCACTATCATTTTTCACCCAGTGTGTGGTCAGCACATCACTTGAATCATAAAATGCTTCACAGAGCTACTTGCAGAGCCTGGCATTTGGATGCCAGGCTATGAAAATGGTGTGTGTTGTTTTTCATAAAGTGCTAACTGGTGTTTAACCAGATCCTGAGAGTTGGCTTGTAAAGGGGATGCCAATCTTTGTAAGACTGGCAACATTGAGTCAGACCAGAGGTGGCACTGCTCTCTGGGTACTAGG
>CABHPP010143280.1:0-22500 GCA_902168425.1 Peromyscus attwateri
AATGTCAAGGTCATCTACTAAATATAAGAGTATTCAAGGAATATCCAATTTTTTAATTAGTTTATCTTAAGGTCCTACTTTGACTGAGGGCTTGGCCTCTGAAGCTATTGATGTAAGTGGACTTTAAAACCTGCTCAGGTAGAAATTTTCATATTTTTAAACAGGAGGCTTTTGTGATAGCTGGCCCCCCAAATAGCTTGAAATTAAATCTTCTCAATTCAAATTTTTTTGAGGACTACATACAACAAAGATGCATGTGGGAAAGACTATTTATCTCACTCTCGGTGTTCCTTAGCTGGCTTTAGTTTATACAGGCTTGAGACCTACTAAGCATTCTACTCCTTATCCATGTTAACATGTCTATTGTTATTGTCCCTTTTCAGCTGACTTTAGGCAATCGTGTTCAGCCCTGAGAATATACATACATATAACACTATACAGACTGAACAGGATGTATTCATGTATTTAGGAATATATACATACATATTATATGTGTGTGTGTGTGTGTGTGTGTGTGTGTGTGTGTGTATGTGTATGTGTGTAAAATGTAAGAATAATAAGTGAAAAAAAAAAGAGGCCATGAATTTGAAAGAGAGCAAGGATGGTCATACTGGAGAGTTTGGAAGGAGTGAATGGAAGGAGAAATTATGTAATTATATTAATCTCAAGACAAAGAAATAATTAAATAAATTCTTATAATAGTTTAATGAATGCAGCTTAAATACTATCAAATTTTGAAATACAAATAACTCAATGAAAACCTCAAAGAATATCACTTACAGTTATTAACAATTAAAATAATTTGATAGTTTAAAAGGCAAACACTGTAGAAAAATATAATAGTTTAGAATGTTAATCACATAACTATATAATTGAAAATTGTTCTATGTGTCTTACATAAAGACATTCATTAAAAAAAGATAGCAAATGTAAGAACTGCATGAAGAGAGCAGTAGAAATTCATTATAGATGATTGCTTAATCAGAGCAAATCGTATGTGTTCCCTTGAAGGATTATGTAACTAACTGTTGTTAAGGACATTTTCTGCTTATACAAGTAACTCCATTTCTATACTATTACCACTGGTTCTGAGTCATTACTATTTTTTAATTCATAAACATATAAAATATTTCATTATTAATATTTTGTATCTTTTACTTTGTTAACAATTGGGACTGATTGACAAGATGAAATAGGAAAGTATATTTTTTTCTTTAAATATAGAAGATTAATAGGATTTTCTTTCAACTCAACAGATATTCAAGAAAGTCCACTTAAATAGGTAAATTTTAATTCTTTGAACAACGTGATGCATGAACAAACTGATTTCTATCACTAATGTTCCTGGCTGCATAAAAGCATATCAATTAAAAAAAAGTAAAGAAATGTAAGAAAAATATGAGTCTAAGCTTTCACAGAGCCAAGTGCTGCTGAACTACTGAGCTCAGCAAGTCATAAGCCAATTTGTTAGAAGAAAGATTGATGGTATAAGGGATATGTAAATAATTAGGCAATGGACCTGCTAGTACTTTAGCATATATATATGCTTTCATAGGATGTTTGTTCTAACAAGGAGTAGTCTTAGAGGAAAAAAAAATACCTACCACAATATCAGTAGCAGATATATGTTTGAAGTAAAATGGAAAAATATTTCTTGTTTTATTTATTTCCTATGGTTGATTATTATAATTTGAATTTATAAAGGGAGAATATCTTGGTATATGAACTAGAGTGCATATTATATAGATTGTAAAATTGATGCTCTCAATCAGATAAAAGAAAATCCATGGAATTATAGGATTGTGGAGGAATTGGTTTTGGATCAGTAATAGAAGCACTTTCAATAGACTTAGTAGAGTAGATTGTATGAAAAACCTCTGTTATAAATGACCTATTTGTATTTAGAAGTTAGTTCAAAAGGATTTTATATATTATTCAGTAATGGTAGATCATTTTCTGCACACAGAAAATTAGATAGGATGAAAATAATAATAATGCAATTCAGAAAACAAAACCCTGAAAATGAGAATAAAACAGGTCTGTGAAAGTATAGTTGGAAACAGACTAAATAAGGAAGAAACTAGCTAAAATGGCTGAAAAGGAGGAATATGATGCTATAGATATAAATATGTTGGTAGGAGAGGAGGGAGGTTCTGGTACTGTCAGCATTCTGAGATAAAATTTTAGGTCATTTGTAGAGTCATAAGATGTGGTCTAATAAAGCAATATCCGGAAATTTGGATTTTAGCATTCTGAATGATAGTTTGAGCATTCGTATTGGTTTATTATGTAAATAAACTATGATATTATACATTTTCAATTTTAGTAACATAATCTGCCTTTTATGTAAGTAGCCAGAAGCATAAACAGCTTGTCAACTGACCAAGTTGATTCTGGTTGCTGTGTGCAGGCCAACAGGGGCATATCAGCCAACAGTCACAATCAAAGGAGTTTATAGCTTTGAAGAAAGCTTTTCCCACGGTTTGTTGCTTTCTACTTGTGAAGCTTTGGGCATAAGGACAGAACAGGGATAAATATCCCAATATTGTACTTAGACATTCAGTTTAGTTCCAACTAGAATGAAGTGTAAAGATGACTGAGGTGGAAGGATTATATTACAGACACGGGCCAGCTTTCACAAGGGGTATCTACTTATGTGAAGTTAATCCCAGTTATCTAAGTACTGGTGTTAACTAATTAGCTCTAATATTCACATTTTTTTTTTTTTTGGTTTTTCGAGACAGGGTTTCTCTGTGTAGCTTTGCGCCTTTCCTGGAACTCACTTGGTAGCCCAGGCTGGCCTCGAACTCACAGAGATCCGCCTGCCTCTGCCTCCCGAGTGCTGGGATTAAAGGCATGCGCCACCACCGCCGGGCTTATTCACATTCTTAACTGATGTTCTAACAGTTTTGGAGAATACGTTTTTCTAAGAATTTTCATAACAAAAAAAAAAAAAAGAAAAGGTAGTTTAATTTTTTAAATGGCACAATGTTTGTATTCATCAAGAAAGACAATATGATGTTTTGATTTGAATACACATTGGGTAGTAATCAATTCAGAGTGATTAGTATATTTATTCTCTTAGGCTTTTACTGTTTAAATAAAATGAGTACAATTTTTTAGATGAATTAAAACAGTATATTTTTAGAGATAGAAGAGTGTGATGGCTAACTGAGTACTTTCAAATTATAAAGACTTACAAGTATTATTTTAAGTATTCATATGTGTATGATTATGTGTCTGAATATGTGAGCATGAGTGTGTGCCTGAAGAGGCCAGAGGTGTTGGGTTCCCAGAAATACACTTAGCAGTGATGTTAAGCTGCCCATCATGGGTGCTGGGAATGGGGTCTTCTGCATGAGTAGTATATGCTCTTATCCACTGAATCATCTCTCCAGATACATCTTCAGTTTTATAAAAGATAACTGTACTTTTCCAAATTCTACATATTAAAATCTAAATGGAGTTAAATTGTATCTCAGTAACAATATGTATACAGTCACAGTTAATCGTAATTCAACTGTACAGGCCATTGTAACGTATAATTCCCAGAATTCTATGGGTTGGGGGGGATGCAATCTGTGACAATGCTGAACTAGATAAATAGAAAAAGTTATGTTTGACATACTCGATAACATGCCAGGGTTATTTTTATAGTTCAAAAAGAGGGGGGTGGTGAAATGAGAATTGACAGTTGGCACCAGCACTGAAAAACATGAAAATAAGGAAGGAAGAAATAGAACAGACTTAGTTACAAGGCAATATGACCTAATGCTAGAAATATTTGGCATACGAAAGGCTACATTTTTGCTTCTAGAAGACAGACTTTAGTCACTTCAGGATTTTTGACTGAGTTTTTTATCATTTGAGTATTATCATATAATATTTCTCCTAAATTTTCCCAAGGACAGATGTTAAGATCATGTATCAGTAAAAAGTAGTTAATGCATGTGTGTGGCCTTATGACGTACCTAGGATGCCTTTCCATATCCAGCAGCTTGTTCCATCAGCATATGAATAGAGACAAAGAATGTTTGACTTGTACAAAAAAAGCAATCTCACCGACTCGAAACTCTGTTCTTCGGATAACTCTGATTGGATACATAATCAATTTGAAATCAGTTGTTTCCATTCATTATTTAAATGTTTTCATTGAAGTGGAATATTACTACTTTTCCCATCTTCATCCTCCTTCTGTCTCTTCCCAGCTACCTTTCCTTCAAACCCTCCCATGTGTCTTCTCTCTCTCAAGTTTATATCTCCTTTTACTTTGATTATTATTGATACATTTGTTTGTGTATATGTGTGTGCATGTGTGATCTTCATCAAAACTAACATTTATAACCTCTTATGACTCCTAGTAGATGATTTATGAAACTAAGCTAGGTTTCAGTGACACAAAATCAATAAATAAATCTACAAAGTAAATTTCCTTTTCATGTTCATGATAGTTCCACATTCTTTTACCACCTAATGTCCAAATTTTCATCTTCCCTTCATATTTGCTGGATTCTGTCACAGCCATTGATAGAACAGATGTGCCCAATATTTCTGTTGTTAAAATCTATATTCTGATCCTCATTAGGTAGGATGATACATCTCCATTTCTTATTATTTTGTAGAATATCTGGTAAGTTGGAATATTGATCTAGACAAAATTTCTGGAATACACTGTAGTACTGATATCAAGAAATCTAACAGAATTATCAATCCCTACATAAATCATTACATATATAATTTGTAATCAAATGCAAACCTAGCACAATAATGGAAGTCTTCATAAAAGTAGTTTCCATATATTTTCTTTTTTATTTTATAATTTAATTTAATTTTACATATCAGCCATTGATTTCCCTGTCCTCCCTCCTCCTCCTCCCCCCCCCCCCCCCCCCCCCCCCCCCCCCCCCCCCCCCCCCCCCCCCCACCCAGGGCACCGACTCCCCCGGGGATTCAGCTCAGCCTGGTAGATTCAGTTGAGGCAGGCCCAGTGCCCTCCTCCCTTCATCCAGGCTGAGCAAAGTGTCCCTGTATAGGCCCCAGGCTCCAAACAGCCAGCTCATGCACTAAGGGCAGGTCCTGGTCCCACTGCCTGGACTAACTAGACTGCTGCTCACAACTCCAGGGAGGTTACCTAGTAAAGAGGACACTAAGAAAGACACAGGGATCGCCCAATGACAGAGAAATGGATGAGATCTACATGAGCAAACTGGGTGTGAGGGGGGGTAATGAAGGGCAAGGGTCGAGGGAAAGAGAGCTTAGGGGAGCGGGAGATCCCAGCTGGATCAAGAACAGAGAGGGAGAACAAGGAAAGATAGACCATGATAAATGGAGTTTCCATATATTTTCATTTATTTATATATTAAAATAAAATGTCACAATTGATATTTTCATATCATTTTCAATCATTACTCATAATGTATTTGTATACTATATATCTGAACATGTATGTCCTTCATCAGAATGTATGTTGATATATATGATATATCCCTACCTAGGCATATAGCTGTATGTATATGCACACACAAAACACAAACGTATATGTCAAAATGTTCTTTGTGTAGGGTTGAGGCCTTGTGGACTTTGCCCCATCCATGTTTATTTTTGTTTTCCTTGATCAACTTATGCTTAGGTAATCATGGTGGTGATAATTCACATGTGTAGCTTCTAACTCAACTTCCCTGATCCTATTGCTTTCACAGTCTTTCCACCTCTTCTGAAATTGTACCTGATTCTTAGTTGTGAGGGTTGTGTTGTAGATGTATCCATTAGAGATGGGCTCTACAATTCTGGATTTTGATTAGTTGTGGTTTTCTTGCAGAGATGTTTCTTTGATCAAGGGTGCAGAGTGTGGATACAAGGACAAATATTTAGAATGTAGCTGGGGATTTTCCTGGTTTAGTAAAGTGGTGGTTATAGGTTTTCCTTCATTAGCCTGGAAGTTTGGCTAGGATTCAAGTACCAGGCATGATTTTCTTCTTGTGGTACAGGTCTTAAGCAGCCTTAACCCTACATAAAGAACTAAAGGCAATCAAGGTTTTTTTTTTCTTTTTTAATTTATTTATTTGAAAAAGTTTTTTTTCATTTTACATACCAACCCCAGTTACCTCTCTCTTCCCTTCTCCCCCCCCCCCCAAAATCCCCCAATCCCCCCCCCCCATCCACTCTTCCGAGAGGGTAAGGCCTCCCTTGGGGAGTCAAAAAAGTCTGGCATAGAAAGTTGAGGCAGAACCAATCCCCTTCCCACTGTGTCAAGGCTGAGAGAGGTTTCCTACCCTAGTGAATGTGTTCCAAAAAGCCATTTCATGCACCTGGGCTGAGTCCTGGTCCTACTGCCAGGGACTCCCCAAACAAGTCTAGTCACATAACTGCCATCCACATTCAGAAAGCCTAGTTTGGTCCCATGCATTTTCCCCAACTGACAGGCCAGAGTTCATGAACTCCCACCAGTTTGGGTCAGCTGTCTTTGTGGTTTGTCCCATCATGATCTTGAACCTACATCAAGACCCAGAAATACCACTATTGGGCATATCCCCAAAAGATGTTCAATCGTACCACAAGATCACTTGCTCAACCATATTTATAGCAGCATTATTTGTAATAGCCAGAACCTGAAAACAACCTAGATGCCCCTCAACTGAAGAATAGATAAGGAAAATGTGGTATGTATACACAATGGAGTATTACTCAGTGGTTTAAAAAAATGACATCATGAAATTTGTAGGCAAATGGATGGAACTAGAAAATATCATCCTGAGTGAGGTAACCCAGACACAGAAAGACAAACATGGTATGTACTCAGTCTTAAATGGATATCAGACACAAAGCAAAGGATAACCAGGCTACAATCCACAAACCCAGGGAAGATAGGTGAAAAGGATGACCCTGAGAGGGACACACATGGAGGGCCCCAGGAAGGGAAAATAGTTAAGATCTCCTAAGTAAACTGGGAAAGGGAAATAGAAAGGAAGGGATGGAGGATGGGAACAGGAATGACTGAGATGGCTGAGTAGAGGTGGGGACAGAGAGGGAAAGCAATTAAAGAGATGTCTTGGTAGAGGGAACCATTAGGGGGTTAGGGAGAAACTTGGTGCTAGGGAAATACCTAGGAATCCACAAGGATGACATCAACTAAGACTTCTAGTAAAAATCAAGATGGTGCCTGAACATACCTTCTCCTATAATCAATTAGTGACTACCCTAACTGTCATCATTGAATCTACATCCAGTAACTGATAGAAGCAGATGCAGTGATCCACAACCAAGCATTGGGCTGAACTCCTAGACTTCAGTTTAAAAGAGGGAGGAGTGATCACAGGAGCAAGTGAGGTCAAGGTCATGACGGGAAAAAACCACAGAGGCAGCTGACCCAAACTGGTGAGAGCTCAAGGGTTTTCAAGAATGAAACAGTCTTCCCAAGGGAAGAACACACTAATTTTTATACAATACACTTGGTTATTCAATATCAAATGGTCAGCCTGGAAAATAAACATACATGTCATATAATACAGTAATACAGACTGAGCAGGCTGTATTTATGAATATATATTACATATATTACATGTATGCATGTAACAACCATTAATAAAAAATAGACCATGAATTTGAAAGAGAACAAGGAGGCTTATATGGGAGGGTTCATGTCCAAGGAAAGTGGGCCCCACTAACATGCAGCTAAGAAGAGTAAAGGGACTCATGGGGCCTTTCCATGTACTGCTGACATTTTGGCAACCCACAGACTCGAAGAAAGTGGTATTATCCAGTTGTGTATCTCTTTGTGCTTCCACTGGGCTCTGGTGATTAGTTCCAAACTGAGGCTCACATAGATGGACCTAATGAAACTCTCTGGGAAAATAAAGAGAATAAGAACTAGTGAATAGGGGAAAGCGATGTATAGGGAGGGTAGGAGTAGCAAGGGGGGGGGAGCAAAATAGGAGAGTGTAGGAATAAATACAAAGTATACAATTATAAAAGAACAAAATTTTCTAATAGGAAAAGAATATCATGGAATATTTTTAACTAAAAACGGCATTTAATTATTCTGGAAGGATCTGCGTATGGTGAAAGTTGGCTGTAATCAGTTTTCAACAGTTTCAGCTGTCTTGTCAGCTCCTCTGCTCGTTTTGAACGTCTCTGCATGGCCAAGCAGCTAGGTGGCTCATTTGTCACAGAACATAAAGGAAACAATTCACCACTTCTGAAGTGGGAAATCCAAACCTACCAGCCCGTCAGTAATTCTTGCTATAATCCCATCTTTGCATAATCAGGGGGATTAACTGCCAGTCCTTTGCTCATGCGCAAATGGACAGGAATAACTTGGAGTCAGTATTCCATGCGTTCCATAAATTTTTATGAGTGGAGTTTGTTCTGATCAGCTAAACACACATCAAGAAAAAAAAAATAAAACACCCCTTTCACAAAACAAGCAGCAGTCTTTGCCTCTTATTGAAAACACTTGATAACAAGGGACTATTATTTTGAAGAAAAATTTTGGGCGAACTGTTTTGTTTCAATCTGAAGCCATGATCTAGTAATCTGGATTTTGAAAAAGTAAACTCTGGCAGATCGGCTCTAATGTGCCATCAAGCCCCTTCAGCTTCACATTCAACAAAATCCAAAAAGTGTATGAAAGCAGGGGTTAAACATTTGATGTGTCTTGAATGTATGTGCTGTGAACAAGCTTCTCTTTGAAAATTCCACACAGATAAAACAAAATGACAAAGCATATTTTAAGGCAAACCACTTTCTGTGATTTTTAGTTAGACGATGTATGCAAAATTATGTTAAGTCTTCAGAGAAATCTGAACTAAATGACAGCATGATGCCACTAATTTCTTAGAAATAATATACAACCTACCATTTCTTTCTTAATCTCAGCTAAATATGCCATAGATAGCCTGCCAACAGTAATGTAGAACATAGAAAGTTGTTATTCCAGTAGAATGAAAAAGAAGTGTGGTACTTTTATTCTATTCAGTAGAATAACAGTGATGAGTTTTAAAATTATAAATTTTAAATAATCCAGCTTTTAACTAAGAATAGTTGCAATATAGGCATACTTTTTACTTTTAGACACCTATAATTGACATGTTAGTTGCATGTATTTGAGAGTTCATTGTGATAACTCACATATTTTATGTAAGTGACAATGATCATATCCCAGTAATTAGCATTTCTAGCTCTTCAAACATTTATTATTTATTTGTAAACCTTCGAATTTGACTGAAATAATTATTTTGAAATATACATTACGTACTAGCCCTGAAACGTAATGCTTTTGAGTAAAGCTAGATTGTTCATAGTACATAATTTTACTTCTGAGGTAAGCAGTTTCTGTGCCAAAATAGAATTTAATCATTTGATCATTGACTTACACATCACCATTTGTCCTGAACATTCCTTACTACTTGCAAGAGACATGCAATTGATAGGACCATAAAGTGCAATGATGTGCACAAGAGCAGTCTATCAAAAAATGATGTGATCTGTAAGAAATCATGCTCAAGTATGCCCTAAAAGATGAACGATAACAATATGTGCTTCTGATACTCATGCATCTCAATCCCAAACCTTCATGTGGACTTTCCTATGAGCATTCGACTAAGAAGAAGAACCAGGTTGGTTAAAGATTCTTTATGATCATGACAGAAGTATATGAAAATAAGTGAGTGCAAAATCAGGCTCTTAGGACTGTGGCGATGGCTCTTTTGTTCAAGTGTTTGTAACTTTTGATCCTTATAATTCTAGTAAGAAGCCTGACATAGGAACCTATACTTGTAGTCCAAATGCTGGGGGCAGGCATAGAGACAGTCTCCCAGTGGTTTGTTGGCCAGCCTTTCTAGTCAAATGGGAGAGTTCTAGATTCAGTGAGAGACATTGTCTCAAAAAGAAAGGTGGAGAAATATTAGGCAGCACCCCGTGTCTCTATCTCCCATGTGTGCACACTTAATTCTATTAAATTGGTAGTGAAAAAATATTTTATATTGTCCAATCTAAAATTAGTTGTGAGAAAGCACAGTACAGAAGATTTCTGGACCTTCTCCTTTATTTAAAGGGAACATGGTGCTGGGCTGTTTACAGTCAGTATGACTCTCATGGGTTTAGAGTTTGGGAACTGTAGATACGAAATGAGTGTCAGCACAGGCTTTACAGTTTTTATACTGATAAACTCTTGTGACTTCCACTCAAATGCAAGGTCAGGTAAACAGAAAAACTTACAGCTTTGAAATTGGCTAGCTATTTATCAAGGTAAAGCTGTTGGGGTCTGATTTTTCTATTGAAATAGTACAACAGCCCACTTAGAGCTAGCACTATGGCAACCCTGGTCTTATTTAGACTCTTCCATTCTTACTCTTGTAAAAACTCTATAGATCTCCTTACCACCAAAAAGATAACTCTGAATTTAAGAACAGAAAATAAATTGTGCTAAGATGAAGGAGGATATTTTATTCAGACATGTTTCAGTCTGCCTTCTAAATCCAGGTGACCACTAATATGAAATTGGGATTTGAATGGAAAAACACACTCCAGATATTATCCAGACTGCCATGCAACAAAACCCTAAGTAAAAAACAAAACAAAACAAAACAAAAAACAGTAAGCCCTGATGTTTTATAAGCTATTCATTTATTAACTCATTCATTCATTTAGTCAACACATATTCATTGATTGCCTACTGTGAGCAAGACACTATTCTATTTGCTGAGAATTTAACACTGAGGATCACAAGCAAGCTCCCAACAGGACAGAATTTATAACCTTATGACTGTATATGGAAACAAGCGAAGAAACAGGAAGATACTTACAGACTAGTGATAAAAGCTATCGAGCTTATAAAGAGGGTGATAAATTAAGAGTAACTGGAGTTACATGTACAAATATGCCTGAAGTGTGTGTACTTATTGCCTTTTGAACAGGCAAATTTATGAAGAAGTCTTAGCTAGAAAAATAAAAGTATTTTAAGTGTGACTCAATTGTCACAGCCTTACATTTTGAGAAATTAGGTAGCAAAGTGTTTTGCTGTGATGTTGCTTGAAGTCATTATGCTTATTTTTCTAAATGGTTTAATTATAATAGTATATTTATTTGTAACTATTGGGCTAGGGCTGCTAAAAATTATATATAATTTTTCTTGATTGCAGACTTCAATGACTTGGAAATCATTTTATTTTGTAGTTCAATTTGCTCTGGATTTACATATTGGATAAGGCACACTCTAGAACCCAATTTATCTTTTATTAATCAAATTGTATACTGTATAACACTTAGGTCTCTCAAATACAAGAAAGTGTGATTAAAACCAACTCTAAAGGTAAGAAAACCTATCAGCACACATCAAAGTATACAAGAGGCTCTAGGAAGAGGTTAGTTAGGGCTCCATAGCCATTTCTCTGCTCATCCTCTTGATTCTGGTTACTGTATATCACTCTGAATTCTGATGTGGTCATAAAATGATGACTAGTTGTCATGGGAATAATTTGCTTCTTTGTTCCTTCCTAATAAATGAAGAGAGAAAATAAATTCCCTTAAACATGAAAGAAAGCTATTGTCCTCTTTTCTTATTTTGTTAGCTACAGATGAATAATAATATAATATCTATGATGCTGAGATGCTTAAAATAATTACATGAAATTGTAGAATTATAATGTAATAATTCTTAGATGTTGAGATGCCTAAAATAATTTTAGGAAATTATAGTATTTTAATGATCAATTTATCTTAGTTTTTCAAGAATTCCTCCACTGTAGCCATGTAACATTTGTTTGAATGGCATCTTGTTCCATTTTATATTGTTATAACAAAACCATTGATAATGTGTCAAGGAAAGAGATTCATTTGGCCCATGATTCTGGTAGAGGATAGTACAGAGAGCATGGTGCCAGCATCTTAGTAAGGATTCTTTGGCTGAATCTAACAAAAGAATTGTCTGCTTTGTAAGTGTTAGGATGCAGAGTAGTTTTGCTTTATAACCACCTGTTTTCCCAAGAACTGAGCACTCTCAGCAGATCTGACCCCACTCCTTTGAAATAATATTAACATAGTTGTGGAAATGGAGCTCTTAAGACCTAATTACATTCTGCTAAGCCTTACTTTTCAAAGGTTCCATCACTATAATAATTAAACCTAGAGGACTGAATCTTTGGCACATGAATCCATGGATAATAGATGTATCAGCCAAACCATGATATGTGAGGGAAGTGAATGCCATCTACTTCTGCTTACCCATCCACCCTTCCTCCCATATCATCTATATCCTGAGGGAAGGAAAAGAGAAGATGACCATTGGTTGGACAACAAAAACTGGTCATGTGTTAGTTGTAAGGGAACATCTTTAAATTAATTTAATTTAAAGTACATATATTATAATCCTAAGTATATACGAAGCATGGTATGGACTAAGCAAAGCATAAATGCAACTCAAAGTCTATAGGAAACATGCAGTTTTAAAGTTACGGAAATTGATACCAGCATATTCTCTCATTGGATCATTCTGCACAACAGCTAAAACTATAAGAGCGTTTGTTTTAATCTCAAATATCACACACACACACACACACACACACACACACACACACACACACACACACAAAACCACCACTACCACCACCACCACTACATTTTCCCATTTATTTTTCTGCAAATATTAATATGGCCTTGGGGGCCTTATTTATTTTTCTTCAGTAATGACTATAGAATTTTAAGTTGGAAATAAGAACTTTCAAGTCAAATGCAATAAATTTGGGATTATCATCAATTTCTAGAGCCTTTCAAGATTTTCTACCATCCTTAATTACTAGGTTTTAGCTTCCAGTAACATATGTTTATCAACTAAACACATATAGCATAAATAATGTGTTATAGTAATTTTTGGCTATGTTATTTTAACTTTGGGATATTAGAGCTTCACACATTGTGGGTTGTTTCTCACCATACCTGGGTTCTGAAACAATTGAATGTTTAGAATTGCAGATACACCATTAGTATATAATTTTTGAAGGCATGACTGTTTCAGAATGCATTGTCTCATTTATATATATTCTGATTGTCCCAGTTGATACATTAAATTTGTGCTTGATTCTATAATAATCTGCTGAATACATTAAATTATGTGCTTGATTCTATAGTAATCTGCTGGGGCCTGGATGACCTAGATAAGTTTGATTTCTAGAAGCAGATGATTCAATAGTCTACAATTTGTTTTAGGAAGGTTGTCACCTCTGTTGAGTGTCTCTGGGTTTTCTGTTGTTAATGCTATCTATCCATTACAGCTGTTTTTATGCTTTCTCTTGCTCTCTCATTGTGCTTTGTTAACATTTTTTTTGATGAGACTTAATTGTGTTGTTAATTACACATTAAGGCCTCCGGCTCTTATGACAGTAACCAGGTTTCTGGTGTTAATAATAAGTAGCTTAGAGTACTTAATGTGAAACTTTTAAGACAGCACATTTAAATAGAACATTGTTCAATTGCTTTTATTAATACTGGGATACTAACAGTTTTTACATTTTCTTGAGTCTTTGTGAAATTTTGATTCATTAAAAGCAACCCCACTGAGTCAGCACAGCAGCATCAAGAATAATTTGAAATTCTTTATTACAGAATTTATTATTTTGTTTGTTTTTAAAAGCCATCCTCATGCCTTTTCTGATGCTGGTGAGTGATAACAATCTGGGAGTTACTACAGCGAATACCGGTGTTTATTTTCTTTTGCATACTATGTTGATTAAGACAACATGTTGTAAAGATGGAAAGCTCTTCTGCATTAACTCTGCTTACAGGAAGGCAAGGTGCCCTCAGTGTATCATATAGAGCTGTCATTATGAACCCTAATGATTAGTGGGGAGCTTAAAAAGCTCCTACCTATGGAATAAGAAATGAACTAGTATCTGAGAGCCCTAACTTACTGAGGATAGATTTTCCTTGCTTTTCCTTGCTTTTCTAGTAACTCATTCAGCAATTGTGTTGATTACTCTGAAACTTTGATCCACTGTTTTATTTATTCATTCACTCAGGAAACATTTATGTTTCCTTGATTTATAAAGTAGTGCACTAGGCAACAGTGATATGAAGCTTATGTTATACTGGAGAAAGTTTAATGGTGGCAAAATACAGAGAAATACCTTCTGTGAGTTTCCATAGTGGAGCAACTGGCCTGATTCTTTTGTTGGAAGAAGTGATGATTGAGTTAATGGAGAAACAATGATCAACTTAACGTGGAAGGGGACAGCCTTCTGGTTAGAAGATAGGGTTTATACATAAATGGCCTCAGATCCAAGGCAGCATGGAGCACTGAAGACATTTAATGAAGCAGGAATGGAAAGTATGTGCATAAGAACCATGGATAGATGTGGTATAAGTTCAGTGAAGCTGGGAATGAGCTAAGCCTTGAACTTTATAAAGCATTCTTTATTTACTAATGAGTGACCAGCCATGACAGAAACAAAAATAGAAGGAATATAATTGGTTTCACACTTTGAAAAAACAATTATAGCTTTTTATGAACTAAATTAATCAAAATATAATCTCTCATACAATCGTTAGTTTTGCACAGACTTCATTTTATTTCACTTTTTTCTATTATTCTGTTTCCAGAAATGTAAACATGTATATTTCCTTCTAAACTCTTTCTGTTTTAAAGTAACTGTCGTGACTTGCCACTTGACTAAAGCTTCCTCTTCGAGAAATAAATGGCACATATTTTCATCTTCAGACCAAGCACAGAATCAAGCACAAAGAACCGCATGTCCTTTCCTGAGGCTGGAACTGGCTTCACATGATGCTGCTCTGACATTTGATTAGTCGCCGCTTCTTTTCCCTCTTGGCTGTTACTAATATCTGAAACATTTTGCAGATTTTCTCTTTGTAATAACATCCTGTCCTTCAACTAGTTTCAGTGCTGAGATCTGCGTCTGTGACTCCTACTGAAGACAGTGTCAGTTCTGGGAACAACTCCAAGAACAGCCATAACAGAGTATGTTGTGAGTTGGAGAGGCAACTCACATAGCCTTTGAATTTGGTAGAATTAGACTATTCTTGAAGTTTACTGACTGAAAATATCAATATGCCCAAAACTCTACTGAAAACAATACTGTACTTTTTTATTTTCCACAAATAAGATGTCAAGTAGATCAAGTTATGATCTTAAGCTCTTTCTCCATATTACATCTTTCTCCACATAAGTTTTTATTTACATTCATATCTTAAGGTAAATCAGTAAATGCTTTACTTATTTTGTTTAAGATTTATTTCCTTGCTGAGACCTAAGTATCTGTTGAAATCCATGTACACTATACCTTCAAACTCTGAGGATGACTGAAGAATTCTTCATGTTCTCCATTCTGTACCTTCATTTTATCAATAATTATATAGAACCAAACACTGTTTGACTGATAAGACTGTGACTTTTTGAAGTATATTTCTTTTATTTTAAGAGAATTATATTTTCCTCATTCAAGTCCACAGTAATCAATACATCTTAACGCCTCAATACACTTTAAAGTCCTAAGGGGTGGTGGTTGAGTGGAATGGAGTTTATGAGGACAATAATAGGAAAATATGAAATTATATTTGTTGAAATAAGTGTTTGCATTAAAAAGTGAAGGCACAATTAATAGACATTATTTATTATTAGATAATATGTATAGTAAACACACCTCTAGATAACTGAATGCTTTTTTGTCTTTATTTATTTTTTTATTATTAAGAAATTTTGTAGACGAAATTCTAAACAGTCTTATTAAATAAGAAACACAGAGCCAAATACAGAGTTAAAAACCCAAGAGATCAGAGCACTAGTGAAGAGCCAAGACAACTCGCTGATGTCCTTCCCCTGAGAGAGAGACCTTCTTCCTTGTCTTTTTATTGCTTTCCTGTTCTGCCTTTTCATTGGCTCTAAGCCCAGTCATATGACTTTCTTGTCACTGCCTGTCTATACAGACCTCCTGGCCTCTGTTGTTGGTACTGGGATTAAAGACTTGGGTCACCACATTTGGTTGTGTCATTGACCACACAGAGACTCTGCCTGCCATGTGATCGGATTAAGGGCTTGTGCTACCACCACCGGAATCCCGCTTAATGGCTCGCTTTTACCTCTGATCTCCAGGTAACTTTATTTATTAACATACAAATAAAATCACATTTCAGCACAAATAAAATGTCACCATAAAATTTTCTATTCATTTTGCATACCAACCACAGATCTCCCTCCCCTCCCTCCTCCCATCCCCCATCCTTCCCCCACCAACCCACCCTCCATTCCCGCCTCCTGCAAGGCAAAATCTCCCATGGTGAGTCAGCAGAGCCTGATACATTCAGCTGAGGAAGGTCCAAGTCCCTACCCGCTGCATCAAGGCTTTGCAAAGTGTCCCACCATAGGCATTGGGCTCCAAAAAACCCACTCATGCACCAGGGATGGTTCCTGATCCCACTGTCAGGGGCCCCTTAAGCAGATCAAACTATAGAATTGTCTTGCCTATTCAGAGGGCTTAGTTCAGTTCCTTGGAAGCTCCACAGCTATTGGTCCACAGTGCATGAGTTCCCACTAATTTGGTTTGGTTGTCTCTGTATGTTTCCCCATCATGATCTTGATACCCCTTGCTCATAGAATCCTTCTTCACTCTCTTCGACTGGACTCCGGGAGCTTGGCTTGGTGCTTGACTGTGCATCTCTGCGTCTGCTTCCATCAGTTACTGGATGAAGGCTCTATGATGACAGTTAGGGTATTCACCAATCTGATTGCCAGGGTAGGCTAGTTCAGGCACTCTCTCCACTATTGCTAGTAGTCTAACATGGAGTCATCCTTATAGAAATGCTTTTCCATGTTAAAATTATTGAAACTGTTCCTCTTTCCAGATTATGGGATGATAAGCTAAATATCAGAAAGTAATTTTACTGTATACCACAGTATAAATTTCTAGATATGACGCTTGTCACTTTGATTTGAGTTAATTTAGCTGGAATCCAGGCACTGGCAAAGCAGAAGGAATGGAAACAGCCCCATAGGCAAGAGGCGAGTCTTCAACTTGAATAATTTTTCAAAGCATCTGGCACCTTACTTAAGGTAAGGATGGGTCCAAATGTATTGCATCATTGTTTACTAGTATTGGAAAATGTATGGGGTTTCTAGCACAACAATTAGGGTGTTTGGCCATCCTATCACCAGAGTAGGTCAGTTCGGGCTGTTTCTCGACCATTGCCAGCAGTCTATTGTGGGGGTATCTTTGTGGATTTCTGTGGGCCTCTCTAGCACTTTGTTTCTTCCTATTCTCATGTGGTCTTCATTTACCATGGTCTCCTATTCCTTGTTCTCCCTCTCTGTTCTTGATCCAGCTGGGGTCTCCCGCTCCCCCAAGCTCTCTTTCCCTTGACCCTCGCCCTTCATTTCCCCCACTTATGTCCAGGCTGTTCATGAAGATCTCATCCATTTCTCCGTCATTGGCGATCCCTGTGTCTTTCTTGGGGTCCTGTTTTCCAGGTAGCCTCCCTGGTGATGTGAGTAGCAGTTGAAGCTAAGCAAAAAAATTGAGGAAAGAAGTAAAGAGAAACACTATATTCTCTCACAGTTTTTGCAATAGTTAGGTTTTTAATGGATTTTAAACCCTTCAGGCAAAGACTATTTGGATAAAACCTCCTAATCTATAAAATTTGTAAGAAATGGTGTAGACTCTATCACTATAGCTGAGATGAATTAACCAGTCTGTTAGATTATTTTGACAGTGAGAGCAAGAAAGTCAAAAGTACATTTCTTACTGTCATCTAATTCTGATACATATACAAGCACACACACACAAACACACACACACACACACACTCATGCCACACACACATTTGAACAAACATAAACACACAAATGCACATGAGCACATGTGCACACACACAAATTAATAAACTTTTTCCAAATTGTATATGTTCTCATATCATGTTATATTTTAAAACATCTTTTTCATATATTTCATAATGTGTCATAAAAGTCTATAAAAGTTATGTCAAAAACCAGTAATGTATTGTGTTATACAGATTAAATAATGTAATAGGAGGCATAGAGAAATGCATTGTTTTGTAATAAAATGATCTTATTTTTAAAAAATTAAACATTGAATTATTTTGGACTAAATGCATTTGATGCCTGCATTTCTCAAATGATTTACAATACACATTCACACACACACACACACACACACACACACACACACACACATCCTCACACATACATACATAAATTTATATATAAAGATGTGTGAATGAGTCGAGAAAAGAAACAGCATATGTAAAAATAACCAAAAAGATTAACACTATTGTAACTGGTTGAAATGTAGCATGATCTTTCATATTATTTATTAATCTATTTATGACACACTATATAAATTATGTAAAAATACAAGAAATGGAAATGTACTTCTGTGTAGTCTATATTTCAAGGCAGAAATTACATTAGAAATGTAAAAATTATCTTAAACAATTAAAAGTAGAAACAATGTTTGTGTCATGTAGTTTGAGAGGAGCACATGCAAGTCATTTGGTTTTAATACTTATTTTTCTATGTATTTGCTTTTTATTAAATTTTTCAGTGTTAGAACAAAATATGCCTTATCCACTCATAATACTCTAGATTAGACTTCGATGCTCCAGTAAGTACTTAGTCCTTAAAAGAAGCTTGTGTAAGCCCCCCCTACAGTTTCTTTCCTTCTAATATATGCTGGCAGTTGCTCTGCCTTTCCAAGTGAACACTGGAAAACACAGGAAAGCTGAAGAACAGACCTGAGTGTTTTGGTGTTCTTTAAATTTTTGTGTATGAGTATTGGTCTGCATGAATGTACATACAGGACATGCATGCCTGGTACCTGTGGCAGCCCTCAAATGACTTTAGTTTGGCTGGTTCTGGAAATACAGACTGCTATAAACACCCATATGGATGCAGAGAACTGAGCCAGGACCTCCTGGAAGAACAGTAGAACAATATTCTTTTTGGAGCACTGAGGCATCTTTTTAGCCCAGGTATGGAATTTTGAAAGATCCAATTAAAAGAATGAAGCAGAAATTAATGAGATAAACCAAAAACAATAGAACTAAAAAAGTTAAAAACTAGTTCCTTGAAAGTCAAATATAATAGAAACCTTTGTAAAATTCACTTGTTAAAGGAGAGAAAGAAGCCAGATCCCACACATCCTTTTCCAGAGTCTATCTTGAGAAATAGGATGACAAATGTCACATGTTCTCTCTCATCTGAGGCTCCTAGCTCTCAATATTCACATATAACTGTAGTTCTCACCCTTCATCAAGGGAATTTCTCTTTACAATCTGTATTAGTAGGCGTTCTCTAGAAGAACAGAGTGATAGCTTGAATTGATGATATATATATTAGACTGGCTTACTGGTTGTGTTGTAGCTAGCACAAAAATGGCTGTCTCATGAAAGAAAGGCAACAAAGCTATATATATCAGCTGGTCTTCAGCCTACATTGGAATCCTGAAGAAATGGGCCCTATTACCACTGAAGGATTGCCACAGCAGCAGGATATAGATAAACTTGCCAGTGAAAGTGAATGCAAGCAGGAAGAAAAAAAACCAAAAGTTTCATTCTTCCAAGTCCTTTTCTGTAGGCTCCCACCAGGAGGTGTGGCCCAGATATAGGGTGAATTTTTCCAAACTCAAGGGATCATGATATAGGTTGGGTCTTCTCACCTCAAATTATCAAATTAAGAAAACCCTTCACATGTGTGTGCAGCTGCTTGGGTTTTACTGGATTCCAGATATAGTCAACTTGACCACCAATATTAGCCATCATGGCCCTCTAACCTCTGCAACAGACAGCATTCCTGAAAACCACGATCAATCAACATTCAGAGTTGTGAAGCCCAGTCACAACTAATGGAACACGCACAATACAACTCCAGAGCCTAAATCTTAGGGACTAACGTAGAAGAAGAGGCAGAAACTTTGTGAAAGCAGGAGGGTCGGTGTGTTTACTGAGATTGTGCCTCCTAGGAATGTCAGAATCTATACCAGGAAGAGCACACCAACATGACTGCCTAAACACAGCGCTGAAAAGGACAAAACTGACATACAAGCTGAGGTGGATGGGGAAAGCTCACCTGGCCTCAACTGTTCATAAAGAACTAAAGGCAACTAAGGAAGACCGAGAGCAGGAGAAATATTCTTCCTCAGGGAAGAGCAAAATTGCTTGCATAACACTTAATGGTTATCCCTGAAAACGTACATACAAAGTACATTGAACATGCTGCGTAGTTATATTTAGGAGTGTACATGTATCCATGCATGCTCATAACAAAAGTTAATAAAAAAAAACAGAAGCAATGAATTTAAAAGAGAGCAAGAAGGGGTATATAGAAGGATTTGAAAGGACGAAAGGGAAAGGTAAAATAAAATAATTGTTGTTGTTTTTGTTTTTGCTCTTTTTTTTTCTTTTGGGGGGCCTGCCACCCAGCTCCCAAATAAATGACACATGCGGAAGCTTATTATTACTTATGAATGCCCGGCCTTAGCTTAGCATAGTTTCTAGCCAGCTTTTCTTAACTTTAAATTGTTCTGTTTACCTTTAGCCTCTGGTCTTTTCCCATTCTCTTACTTCTATAAATCTTACTCATACTCCGTGGCTTGCTGTATAGCTGGGTGACTGATCCCTGGAGTCCTCCTCCTTCTCTGGCTCCTGGGTCCTAGATCTCTCCTCCCAGTTTTCTCCTTCTATATATACTCTTCTGCCTGCCAGCCCCACCTATCCTTTCTCCTGCCTTGTTATTGGCCAGGTCTTTATTAGACCACCAGGTGTTTTAGACAGGCACAGTAACACAGTTTCACAGAGTTAAACAAATACAACATGAACAAAAGTAACACACCTTAAAAATAATATTCTATGTAGACGAATTTCTTAACAGTCTTATTAAATAAGAAACAGGGAACTAAATACAGGGGTAATAACCGAAGAGATCAGAGAAATAGTGAATAGCCACTAGTAGCCTTAGCTTACCACCACACTGTAGCTTCCCCAGACAGAGAGGGCTTCTTCCTGTCTAACCAGTGCTTTTATTGACTTCCTGTTCTGCCTTCTCATTGGCTCTAAGTTCAGCCACATCACTTCCTCGTCACTGCCTGTCTATACAGACTTCCAGGCCTCTATGGTAGTCACTGGGATTAAAGGCATGTGTCATCACGCTTGGCTGTGTCCTTGAACACACAGAGACTCTGCTTGCCATGTGATCAGATTAAGGGCATGTGCTACCACCACCTGACTTCTGTTTTATGGCTCACTATGACCTCTGATCTCCAGGCAAACTTTATTTATTAACATACAAATAAAATATCACATTTCAGCACAAATAAAATATCACCACAGTTCTACAACAAATTATATTAGTATCAAGAACTAAAAGTAATAATTTCCGAATAATAGGGAAGACAACTGGAAGCAAATTCAAAGGAATTTCATCACTAAAGATGGTGTGGACTTACAGAACAGGAACACAGTATGAGCATGGAGAAAAACTTCAATATTTAAGGGAAATTAATAAATGTGTGGTAGTTAGACAACTTGGCAACTTATGTATATAAGAAAAAGACATTCCCAGGTGGAGCTCTGGGAGTCCAATTGGCGAGAGAGAGAGAGGAGGGATTGTATGAGCGAGAGATGTTGTGACCATGATTGGAAAAAGCACAGGGACAAATAGCCAAACTAGTGGAAACACATGAACTATGAACCAATAGCTGAGGAGCCCCCATGAAACTGGATCAGGCCCTCTGGATAAGTGAGACAGTCGATTAGCTTGAACTGTTTGGGAGGCATCCAGGCAGTGGGACTGGGACCTGTCCTTAGTGCATGAGCTGGCTGTTTGGAACCTGGGTCCTATGCTCCGACACTTTCCACAGCCTTGGTGTAGGGAGGAGACTGGACATGCCTCAACTGAATCTACCAGGCTGAGCTGAATCCCCAGGGGAGTCCTTGCCCTGGAGGAGATGGGAATGGGGGGTGGGTTGGGGGGAGAGGGGGAAGAGGGAGGACAGAGAAATCTGTGGCTGATATGTAAAATTAAATTAATTATAAAATTAAAAAAATGAGCAAATAAAAACTTTTAACCCCCCCCCCCCAAAAGAAGAAAGAAAGAATGGTATTCTTATTAGATAGGTGGGATGAATGGATATAAGTACTGAGAAAAGGCAACTGAAGACTAATTGATTCTGTGACGTTTTATAATGTTTTAAGTAAAGAAGCTATTGACCAAAGAAACAGGAAATTGGCCAAGAGATTGTGCCTCCTGGATATATCTGAAAATCTATACCAATGAAGTCTTATCAACAGGGCTGCCTAGACATGATCTGAACAATGATGACTGAAGGTTCACTCCAAGAGATTGAATCCATTCAGAGTGACTATGATTCTGATGCTAGATAGCCCAAGGGACCTGGTTTAAATCAAATACTACAGTATTACTAAATGAACACCACAATAAAATGATTGCTACTGACATTCTGCTATATTCATAGATTAATTCCT
>CABHPP010143280.1:27500-31496 GCA_902168425.1 Peromyscus attwateri
AGTAATTTTACTTTGAGACCTCATTGCTTTGATCTTCTGATTAATATCAAATCGAAAGATAAAGCACCATTAAGCCAAAAAAAAATATATAGTGACTATAAAAGTACTACTGATAGTTTTCATTTTAGCAACTTCAAACTCAGCATAACCTAGCACATTGTTGATCTGTCAGCCAAAGAACAGTAATTAAATTTTTTATGTTTGTAGATTGTTTATTTTATTTTATGCATATTTTTTGCCTGAATGTATATACAACACTTGTGAAGACAGAAAGGGGTGTCTGATCTCCTGGAACTGGCATTACAGATGCCTATATGCCACCATGTATATTCTAGAAAAGCAGCAAGTGTTCATAACCACTGGACAGTCTCTCCAACACCAGAGTATTAAAGACACAAAAAAATGTACTGGGAAACACCAATCTACATAGTAGCACACTATATATTTTTTCTTTTCCTCAATAATATTAAATATTAACAAAAATAATTTTTCAATATATTAATTCTCTTAGGACTTTCTTGTGAGTTCAAGATGAAGGTGAAAACTGTATTATTTCTTAAAGAGACCACAAAATACATCAAAGAAAATTTAACAATTCATAATTTCTGGACTGTTGTTCCATATTCATGAAGAATTTTATTAACATCTGACAGTAGGTATGTCGATGTACATTTTCTTTTCTATTTGTATGCTCCATGCTTAATCTCAGGTCTACTAGTAAATGTCAATTATTTGTAAATAATTTTCTGTCCCTTTCTTAATTCTGAAAAAAAAACCACATGTATTAGATTAAAACTAGCATCAATAATATTTTATACAGTCCATGAAAATGTTCTGGCAAATAAAAGTGATTAGTGCTAAACCTGATAACCTGAGCTTGATCGATCATATGGTACATGAGACAACAGTCTTCTACAAGTTATCTTCTGCCCACCATGTGCACAGTCACATACATACATGCACATATGCATACAAAATAAATGAATACAATAAAAGAGATTCTGTTATAGGTTCTATTCTATAATGTGGAGGAAAATGTGAGGAAAACTATTTAAGAGCTTTTTGAAATCTTTATATTGGTGAATAATTACCTAAAAGTTGGTAGATGTGTTTAAAATAATATACAGGGACAATTTAAAAAGAAAATTTGGAGACTTTTTATGCTACACAATCTCTCCCCACTTCCAAGACTCTTTTTTTGTGCTATTATGTTCCTTATTACTCTATCCCATCCCTCATTCCATTGATGTAGTTACAGTCCAGTGTGAGCCACAGTGTATTTACATCTTTCTTTCTCTGCGTGAGATGCTCTTTCCTGACTTCCAGGGTGACTTTCCCATTATATTTCTATGTTTTCAGTCTTTGATTTTCAGGTATTTCTTCCCTAAGTACTTCATCAAAAATAACTCCCATTTTCTCAACCTTACATTATTTTCTATTTTATTAGCTTCCTATGTCTTTATATTTTTGGTACTAACAAAAGTAATTTTACTCACACACACGTGCACATACAAACAAATACACACTCAGTTTCCAGTATCTCTTTCTAGTAGAATATAAATTGTTAGTGTCTTTTTTTTCTCTAGAACCTGTTATTTTGTCCTGGAATAAACATGCATTTCATGAACCAGAACAGTAT
This sequence comes from Peromyscus attwateri, assembly GCA_902168425.1. Classification (NCBI taxonomy): domain Eukaryota; kingdom Metazoa; phylum Chordata; class Mammalia; order Rodentia; family Cricetidae; genus Peromyscus; species Peromyscus attwateri. The sequence goes on from CABHPP010143280.1 coordinate 29,140, forward strand.
AAAAGGGAGGGAAGGAACAGATGGAAGGGAAGAAATTGGACTTGTTTACCTTCAAGTATAAACTCTACTTTGGAAACAGACTTATTTAAACTTTTAATTCAATGATATGGACTTTCTAGACTTCTGAAGCTGTGCTTTTGTTATACTTTACAAAGCTCTGATCATGTTGCAGAATGTTATTATGTTACAGTGTCTCATTTCTCAAGTCTCCACCTTGGTTTCCTTATACCATCTTTTGTTTCTCTTTCTCTGAAAAGTCTGCCCTCCAAGAAAGCTTAAATCATGTAAGCCTGTGTTCATTGCTCCTCCTGGATCTGTTGAAAGCCTCTGAGAAGCCTCTGGATTGCTCCAACCTTCAACCATCACTTTTCCATCTTTCCTTTACAGTTCACACACACACTACTTTTTCTTTTTCATGGATACTGCATGTCATGCTGTTCTTAATGGTTTGTTGTTGTTTCCTATAAGTTGTGCTTAGTTACCTGAATACTTCCAGAGGAAGAATTGGACAGAGATCCAAACCTTTCATTTAGTTCATATGGGAAACATAGGAGAACAGATCAAAAAGATTACGTATTTTATTATTACATTCAAAGTGAACTTACCTGACACTTCTCTTAATGCACAACATTCTCAGCATCCTTCCTTTCACTGAACATGGCATTATATCCTCAATTAGTTCTACATCACTCAGTCTGTCAATCTCTTCCTGCAAATTTCCAGTTAGTTTTCTTATGGTTACACTTCTGTGATTTTTATTTGTTTTACCCATATTCTCTATTAATCGGCTACCCCATTCTTTTCCTAACTTTCTACTCTTTAACTGAGAGTAGTTTAAATGATTTCACATTTAGACTTTCCACTGCTGTTTGTAATACTTAGACATGTGTTTAGACAATCTCTTCTTTGGGGGCTTTAGGATTATCTTCCTTATGACTCTTATCTCTTGTTATCTTTGTGTTTATTTATTACTTACAGTATGGAAATCTTCATATCCATTATTCTGATCACTGGTATCACCACAGTGTGAACAAAATGAGATTCTTCAAATATTGAATGGAGACCAAATATAGCCAAGGCTCCCAAAGGATGCTAAGAATAATGAATTCTTACACACCGTTGGGAACGTAAATTAGAATAGTTGAAATGAAAAACAGTATGGAGGCACTTTAGCACCTTTCATTTGCACTATACAAAATAACGCATTCTTAGGCTCAGGTTTTTGAAGGGGAAGAAATCTAGGTGGTTTTGGAGAGTTTTGGAGTTTCACTTGAGTAAGTTGGTTGCAGGGTTGGCAGGAGAAGGTCAATAAGTCAGATGAAAACTGAATGGGGCTTTATGGATTTCTCTTTACATCATGAGCAAATATCAACATAACATTTATTCAACAGAGACATCCATGATTGCTGATTAAACATTTATAACACCTTAATAAGTTTTTTGTAGTTGTTTGATTTTTTTTCTAGACAGTGTCTCTCTGTATAGCCCAGGCTGCTTTGGAACTCTTTTTGTAGACCAGGCTGTCCTTGAACTCAGAGATCTGCCCGCCTCTGCTTCCTTAGTGTTGGGATTAAAGGAGTGTGTCACCAGTGCCAGGTTTAATTTTGTAAGTTATATTTTTCATGTTGAGTATATCTGTAAAAAATCACGGATGTTTATAATTGAGTCTAGTTTATGTTTATCTACTTCATAAATAAATGATGGTACTAATAATAACAGTAATAACTTCTGTTTCATTTGAAGGATTAGCCTTTGAAGTCCTGTATTCCATTTACAAGGAAATTACATCATTTTCTGTTGTATTTTTTTCTTTCACTAGGCATGATGAGCAAAATCTTGCTAATCCATTACACTGAATAGTGTAATAAAAATATGATTGACAATTATCTTTTGGTAAAAAAGTACTACTCTTAGCTAAGCTTGATTACCTTTTACATAAGCAATTGCTAAATCCAAGATGTGTTATAATTCTGCTCCATTCTAAATGAACTACTCATGAATTATTAAAATAATGGAAAGCACTTAAAGATAAAAACGGTCAAACAGTACCTTGTACAAATAAGCACTTTATCCTGAGCTGCCTAAATGAATAGACTTATAAATTCACATTTTAAGATATTCATTTTCTATTTCCTTTAAGGCGGTGCTTTTTTTTTTATCAGCAAACGTCGAATCCAGAAACTTGAACACTTTCTTGAAATTGACCAATATTGGGGTTCATGCAGAGTATTTTTTTTACAAACCCTAGCTTGTATGTGAGTACTAACTATTCCCATAAACTCCCAACTAACTCTGAAACAGGTTTGAGATCCATTGATTTAGAACAATGGTTCTCAACCTTCCTAATGCTGAGACCC
>CABHPP010143281.1:0-11345 GCA_902168425.1 Peromyscus attwateri
TAAAGCCCTCTTAAATTGAATAAAAATAAAAACACAACATAGCTACACCTATTGGGCACAAGGAAGGCAGTTCTACAAGGCCACTTCACAGCACTAAATGACTACATCAGAAGACCCGAGAGACCTCACAATGGTAACTTAGTGACACAGGGTTGTCAGGAAAGCTCTAGACAATGACAGGGAGGAACAACACCCATCAGAGTGGATGACAGGAAATAATCCACTGCAGGATGAAATCAATGAGACAAACAAACATAAAACACAACTCAAAGAACCAGTGAAATGAGTTAGTTCTTTGAGAACATTAACACGATCGACAAACTTTTAGTCAAATTAAATAAAGTACAAGGAGAAGATCCATATTTTAAAAAGTATATATGAAAAGGGTATATTACAGCAGACACTGAGGAAATGCAGAGAATTATAAGGACATACTTTGAAAAATCTATATTTCACCAAATTGGAAAATTTGCAAGAAATGCAAGAATTTCTTGATATGTTTGACCTACCAAAGTTGTCAAGATCATTTTAAACATGCCTATACCCTCTAGTCAAATAGAAGTCCCTAAGCCAAACAAAACAACAAAAACAAAAACAAAACAAAACCAGGGCCAGATAGACTCTTGTGCAGAATTCTATCAGACATTCAAAGAAGAATGAACAACAGTATTCCTCAAATCATTCCACAAAATAGTAACTGAAGGAACATTTTCTAATTCTTTTTTTAAAGCTGCTATTATTCTGATACCAAAACCGAACAAAGACCCAACAAAAATTACAGACCAATATTACTTATGAACATAGATGTAAAAAATCTCAATAAAATACTTGCAAACAGAATCCAAGAACATAGCAAAAAGATTATCTACTATGGTGGTTTAAAAGAACATGGCCCCCAAGGGAGTGGCACTATTAGGAGGTGTGGCCTTATTGAAATAGGTATGACCTTGTAGGATAAAGTGTGTCACTGTGGGAGTGGGCTTTGAGGTCTCTTTTGCTCAAGCTTTGCACAGTGTGATACTAAGTCTACTTCCTGTTGCATTCCAGATGTAGGACTGACTGCTTCTCCAGCACGTGTCTGCCTGCATAATGCCATGTCCTACCATGGTGATAACGGACTGAATCTCTGAACTGTGAGTGACCCACTGCAATTAAATGTTTTAGTTTAAAGGAGTTATCCTGGTCACAATGTCTCTTCACATCAATAGAAACAAGATATCTAACAAGATCAAAAAGGCTTCATCCCAGAAATGCAGGGCTGGTTCAATATATGTAAATCAATAAACATATTCCACCACATAAACAGATTGAAAGAATAGAAATACCATCATCTCATTACATGTATAAAGGGCCTTTCACAAATCCAATACCCTTCATGGTAAAAGTCCTGGAGAGACTAGGATGCAAAAGGATATAATAATGGCAATTTACAGTGAGTCCAAAGCCAACATAACCAAAACAAAGAGAAACTCAAAGCATTTCCACTAATATCAGGGAGAAAGCAAGGATGTCTACTTTTTCCATCTCTATTCAATATAGTATTTGAAGTCTTATGAGAATATTAAGAAAACTGAAGGAGAACATGGGGATACAAATAGGAGAGGAAGACGTCAAAGCATCTTTATTTGTAGATGACATGATTTTATACATAAAAGACCCTAAAGATTGCACCAGGAAACTTTTATAACTGACAAACACTTTCAGCAAAGTAGTAGGATACACTTGAGCAAATAAAAATCAGCAGCCATCATATACACAAATGACAAACAAATGGAGAAGGAAGTCAGGGAGACAGTACCTGTCACAGTATCCTAAAAAACAGCCCAGGATAACTGTAACTAAGAAAGTGAAAGACGTGTAAATAACAACTTTCAGACATTGAAGAAAGAGATTGAAGAAGAAACTAAAAGATGGAAAGACCTCCTATGCCCATGGAGTGGTAGGATTAATATTGTGAAAATGAACATCTTGTCAAAAGCAACTTACAGATTCAATGTAATCTCCATCAAAATTCCAGCACAGTTCTTCATAGGAATAAAAAAAAATTATCTTTCTATGGGAAATAACTCGGGATATCTAAAACAATCCTGAATGATAAAAGAACTGCTGAAGGTATCCCAGATTTCAAGTTGTATTATGGAGCCATAGTAATAATAACAGCCTGGTATCAGCATAAAACCAGACATGTTGATCAATGGAATAGATTTGAAGGCTCACTCAATAGTTCACACACCTATGCACAACTGATTATTGATAAAGAAGCCAAAAATACAACCTGAAGAAAGGACAGCATCTCCAACAAATGGTGATGGACAAACTGGATGTCTGCATGTACAAAAATGAAAATAGGCCAGGCGGTGGTGGCGCACGCCTTTAATCCCAGCACTCAGGAGGCAGAGGCAGGCGGATCTCTGTGAGTTCGAGGCCAGCCTGGGCTACCAAGTGAGTTCCAGAACAGCCAGGGCTACACAGAGAAACCCTATCTCGAAAAACCAAAAAAAAAAAAAAAAAATGAAAATAGACCCATGTCTATCATTCTGCACAAAAGTCAGCTCCAAATGGATAGGGATGTCAACATGAGACCAGATGCACTGAATCTGATAGAAGAGAAAGTAGGAAATAGGTTTGAATTCACTGGCACAGGAAAGGACTTTCTGAACAAGATACTGAAGCACAGGCACTAAAGTCATGAAGTTAAAACCCTCTGTACAGCAAAGGATACCATCACTGGGACAAGACAGCGGGCTACAGGATGGGGAAATTTCTTTACAAATTATACATGTAATAGAGGGTTACTATCTAGTACATATTAAGAACTAAGCAACTGAACATCAAGAGAACAAGACAATTAAAAATGGGCTACAGTACTAAGCAGAGAGCTCTCAAAAGTTGAAGTACAAATGGCTGAGAAACAAAAATATACTCAACGTCCTTAGCCTTCAGGGAAATGCAAATGAAAACTACGTTGAGATGTCATCTTTCCCCAGTCAGAATGGCCAAGAACCATAGAGCAAACAACAGCACATGCTGGCAGGGATGTGAGGAAAGAACACTTATTCACTGCTAGTGGGAGTCCTACCTTGTACAGCCACTATGGAAATTGGTGTGGTGGTTCCTCAGGAAGTTGGGAATCCATCTGCCTCAAACTACCTAAAACTGGCATGGTGGCATATGACCTAATCCCAGCATTTGGGAGGCAGAGGCAGGCAGAGCTCTGTGAGTTTGAGGACAGTATTGTAGTCTACAGGGTGAGTTTCTTGACAGCCAGGGCTATGCAGAGAGACCCTGTCTCAAACAAACAAAAAAGCTAATAGGATCCAGTTATACCACTCTGGGGCATACACTCAAAGGACTCTACATCCCACTACAGACACACTTGCTCATCCAAGTTCATTGCTGCTTTATTCATAATACCAAGAAATTAGAAACAGCCTAGATGTCCATTAACTGGTGAAGGAATAATGAGAATGTGGGATGTTTATACAATGGAATATTATTCAGCTGTCAAGAGAAATGATATTTTGAAATTTTTCAGCTAAATGGATGGAGGTAGAAAAAAGTAAGCCTGAGTGAGTTAACCCAGATGCAAAAGACAAATACTGTATGTTTTCTTTTATATATGGATGTTGCTTTTAAGCTTTTGATATGTTTGCTACAATAACCAGAATCTGAATAACCACAGAGATTAGGTACCTAGTGTAGGACTAGGGCAGATGGGAAGATCTCCCAAGGAAGCGGAAATAGAATGCAGTGTTAGGGAGGGACAAGAGGAAACTAGAATAGGAAGATTAACGAGGTAACTGGATGGAAAATAAGGACAAAGGAGGGAGTATGGGAAGAAACCAAGGTCATTTGAACAACCATATGGAAACCTACTGCTGTAGACACTTCCTAAAATATATTCATACATGAAAGGAATCTAAACAGAGTCACCATTAATAAAGAAGACAATGCCCTATCTAGACATCTAATGACACCAAGGGAAACCTCCATGCCCAGGAACAGGATACATTTTGTTGAGACATTGGCCTAAGGAGCCCCATGGAAACCTCCAAACATCACAGGCTACTGCCAAGGGTATTGGTTATTTCCCCCACAACCTGATGGTTAAGCCATATAGCTGAAGACAACACTTTTGCAATGAACATGGAGAAGTCGAGGTGGTTTTGAGAAGTAGCTGTGTTCCTCCATACTTCAGGGCCTCAGGGGAAGCCTCAGTTAATCAGGCCAGCTCTCAATATTTCTGAACTTTGTTTACTTTTGAAACATTACAACCATAACAACTGCTGCACAATGTAGATCACCAGGATTCATTGTTAGAGATTTAAAATGAGTGAATGACTTCACATTCTTCTTTGTGACTTAGCTGCAGCCAGGCAACTCCAGAGCACCAAGCTCAGAGGGGATTTACCCTGCTTCTTCCATCACACAACAGGATGAAGACCTAATATATACTTGCACTGTCCAATGTAGCCTGAATCTCTTCACTATGCATCTCATTAAACAGGAACTGATTTCAATATGATCACCGTCAGCAGTTGTGATTCTATTTTTTCAGATGTGACTTGGAATTCTCTTTAGTCCTTCCTTGTCACCCATGGTCAACCTGCTACACAAGCACCTAATAGACCCTGGGTAGAGAAGGAGGCCTCCTTCTGCACAGGTTGGACTTCAGGGTCTTCTGGTGAGGAGACTGACAGACCTGCAGTTGTCCTCAGATAGCCCTGCCCATCAGCAGCTTCACATTGGAATTGCTGAGTCTTAGTCTCCAAGCACCCTGCACCCACCTGCAGCTTTTAAAGATCATAGCATCACTATGAAATTACACCATATCAGCTAGTGCTGATTCTGAAGCATCTCATACACAGAATGATGGGGTCTGCGCCCCTCTGGGTTCATCTGAACAAGACCCTGTGAGCTGAGGGAGCAGGAGAGTTACAACTGTCCTTTGCCTCTCTCTTGTTTCACGGCTCTGGCATTCTCTTCCCTCAGAAGTCTTTCCTTCCTGCTCTCCTTTGTTGAAAAGTAACACAGGAGCTTCTCCGTTCACTGAAGAGCAGGGAAATGGAACTGATGGTTGGTCTCTGTCCATTCTATTCAGTTGTATCTTCTGCTTCCATCTGTGTCTACATGTAGTGGCTATTCTCGGTTGTCAGCTTGACTATATCCAGAATTAACTAAAACCCAAAAATGGCTGGGCCGACCTGTGAGAAATTTTTGCTTAGTTAGATCATTTGAAGTAGCCTTCTGATCCTGACCTTTAAGGTAGGAAGACACACCTTTAATTCAGATCTTTCAAGGTGAGAAAATCCACCTCTAACCTAGGCCACAGCTTCTGCCTGTGACCTATAAAGGACTTGGAAAATGGAAGTTTTTGCTCTTTACTTTCTTGCTCTTACTTCCAAGCAAGTCCATTCCTTCACTGGCATTAGAGTCTAAGTATCAGGCATTCCAGCCTCTACTGATGACCAGATGAAACATCCAGTCCCGTGGACTCAACTACTGGATTCTTGGCATCCACAGTTGGATTATCTGGAATTACTGACTGTAAGTCAATCTAATAAACCTCCTTTATTTTTATGTAATTTTAATATAAATATTTTATTTATATATAATCTAATATCTCCCCCTTAGATAGGTAGATAGATAGATAGATAGATAGATAGATAGATAGACAGATAGACCGATTCATTCTCTAAGTTCCGTTACTCTAGAGAACCCTGTTTAACAAACACACCATACAATGGAGGCATTCCTCTTACAATCACAAAATATCCTGGGTTTTCAATTCCACATGCCCTTACCTACTCTAAAAGATGTGTCAAGTTTAATCCAAGTAGTTCAGTTGAATTTTGGCAACAAAAGGACTTGTCCAAATCTGCTCTTTCCCGATGCAATGAAGGCTCAGGGAAATTGAATATTTTTCTCAGGGTCTCAGAGTTGGGAGGTGGCAAGGCCTGAATTGGGAAACAGATTGAGTGTGTAATAATGAGTTCTTTCCCTGCCCCAACTCACCTATCACTGCCTGGTGTCCACAGTAACTCACTCATTAACACACCAAATTTCTAACCTCCCAACCTCCACAGCCTTGAAAGTAGACTGGGCTCCTAGTAATAGTCTCTTGTCCCAGAGTTGGGCTGGGGCTCTATCACTCTGGGATCTGCCAAGGCGGTTCCAGACAAGGTTGGCATTCAGGTCTAGGCTGCAGGAGGGAATTCTCCCACAGGGAAAGAGCAACTGAGTATGTGTTTGCCATCTCAGCTTCTGGAGGAAAGAGAGCAAATTGTTCCGCTCTAGATCCAATGTCAGCAGGTCCTTTCCTGGACTGGACTGAGTGTGTGCCAGCACATCACCAAGCAGAGGAGTGTGCAAATGAGCCCTGTGTCCAGACACTGTTTTCTTACTTACATGGGTCGTGAGATTTCTCACGTGAGGAACGGAGGTGCAGAGGGAAATCTGCAGATTGTGTCTCTGAAACCAAACCTGGAGCTTCTTCCTGTCCCTGAGCTGTAGCCCAAGGGTCAGTGGCCTTGATTGCCTGCCATAGGGCCTAGGACTTGGCCCTCAGCTGAGAGGACTGTTGATGGGGAAGAACTTTCTACTGCTGGCCCAGGCAAGCACCCCTGTGGCTTCATTCTTCCAAGAAGGAACAACTATGTGATCTCAGATTTGGTACCGGAAAGATGCTAGTCCTGAATCTGGGTGGCCCACTGAGAATGTCCCAGGTTAGAGATGGTCCATCCAGGATATATGGGTTCAATGGATTCAAGACTGTCCACTGAGGATGTTGTAGCCGCCAAGGCAGAGGTGTTCTTCGTGGGTTCAGAGGTTGTTTTTCAATACCAGGTGACCTCTTCCCAATTCCAGGGACCTCTCTCTCACATGTGAAGCGAGTGTGATAACCACTATACTACAGAAACACCCTACGTAGCCAATTTGTCACTCTACTATCCAAGAAAATTACAGTCTACTTGCTAAGGTGCCATCCAAAAGTTACATATCTACATTAACAAACAGAACCGCAAAGAAAGAAATCAAACCAGGAAAAAAGCTGTGGATGGAGGTAAGTTAATGGTACAAGAAGGTGTCCTGGCTGGTTGTGTGTCAACTTGACACAAGCTACAGTCGTCATGGAGGAAGGAGCCTCAGTTGAGGAAATGCCTCCATGAGATCCAGCTGCAAGGCATTTTCTCAATTGGTAATTAATGGGAGAGGGCCCAATCCATGGTTGGTGGTGCCATCCCTGGCTCCTGTCCTGGGTTCTATAAGAAAGCAGGCTGAACCAGCCAGGGGAAGCAAGCCAGTAAGCAGCATCCCTCCATGGCCTCTGCATCAGTTCCTGCCTCCAGGTTCCTGCCCTGTTTAAGTTCTACCCTGACTTCCCTTGGTGATTAACAGCAATATGGAAGTATAAGCTGAATAAACCCTTTCCTCCCAAACTTGCTTTTTGGTCATGGTGTTTCCTCACAGCAATAGAAACCCTAACTAAGAAGGAGTAAGGAACAAATAAACGTACAGACAGATTCAATAGTAACAAAACGGCTGGAGGATATGGGCAGCTCTTCTTCCATGCTAATGGAGCACTATAGCACTTCAGCTAAGAATCCCTCAGTGCCCTGGACCTTCTGGTCCCTTTATTTGCAGTCGCCTGCCCGTCCCCAGGACGGAATGACTGTTAGGTCTCAAAACGCAGAGCCCAGACTCTCATTGGTAATCTTCTCAAAAGCTTCAGGACAGGAACTTATTATGCCTGTGCCATTTCGCTAAGAAAGTGATTCTCAACCTCTGGGTCGAGACCGTTTTGGGGTATATTCGACCGACCCTTTCACAGGGGTCTCCTAAAACAAACGGAAAACACAGAGATTGCATTTTGATTCATAAGAGAAGCAAAATTACAGCTATGAATTGGCAACGAAAATAATTTTATGGTTGGAGTGACCACAATATGAGGACTATATTAAAAGGTCTCAGCATTAGGAAGCTTGAGAACCACTGCTCTAGGAGAAAGGACTGGAGAAATGTGGAGAGGCAACAAATTGCTGGTGGCCTTGGGCCTTGAGGCTTCCTTTGCTTGTTCTTAGAGAGGATGGAGAATGTTTTCCCTTGGTCCAGAAAGATGGACTTATGATCCATTGAAAAATCTGAGAACTTCAGAATTGCAGAGAACTGTAGATGTAACGGTCTTATTAAATAAGAAACACAGAGCCAAATGCAGAGTTAAAAGCTCAAGAGGTCAGAGCAGTAGCTAAGAGCTGAGACTAAAACCTTTTCTTACCCCTCGCTGCCGCTGCGGTCCTTGCCCTCCAAAAGACTGTTACATCTACAGAGAACAGTAAAAAAAGAAAAAGAAGAACTAATGTTTCCGCCCGGTTTCGAACCGGGGACCTCTCGCGTGTGAGGCGAGCGTGATAACCACTACACTACGGAAACACGACTTGGTGGCGTTTTTGTCACTTTCCAATTCAAGACAGACATTGTGCGTTCTTGCTGAAGTGTCATCCAGAAGTTGCAGATCCACATTTACAGAGAGAACCGCAAGGAATGCAAGCAAACCAAAGATAAAAGCCGTAGTGCAGAGGCGACATGGCCCCGGAAAGTTAATAAATGTGGCTTGGGCGGAGCTCCAGGGGGAGAGAGCTCAGGGGAAGGAGAAGCGCGGGTGTAGGAATTCCCGCGTGGAGACGCAGCGTGCACCGCGCGGGAGTCGCGCACGTGTAAAACACTCGGAGGGGAGGAGGACGGAAGAGCCTGATCACCCGGAGACACCTCGAGGAGAACACTGGAGACCTTTTGAGAGAACCCGGACAGGTGACGCAAAAGGTCACAGCAACGAGTTAGCAAAGGATTTACACCTTTTTAAATTAAATTTAATTTTTTAACAGAGCTTAGGAATGGAAAATGGAGAGTAGTAGAGAGGGTTCCCCTCAGGCCGAGTTTGCCCGCGGGACGCTGTGGGTGGCAGTGCAGGGCTCTGGGTAGCTCCAGTGAGGCGCAGAACAGTCCTCCACCAAGGAGCTTGAGTGGGCGGAGATAGAGGAGGAAAAGGAAGATTGCAGAGAGGCCGGCAGAGAGCTTCCAGCACGGCCTGATTGAAGGGGAAATCCTAAGCCTGGTGGCACAGAAGAGGTTCTGACTCAGTGTCTGGCGAGTGAAGTAATAAAGAGGCTTACCAAACGTTCGTGAAATGCACAGAATAACGAGTGCATGACTTGGGTGGGAGGAACTCCCAGGTGACTGTGCTCAAGCGAGCGCTGAAGTTTCTAGGTGTGAGGTTAATTTTCAGTCCTCAAATTCGTGGAGTTGAGCACATTTCCAAGGGTGTGTCCATGACAGAGTAGAGCATCTCAACAGGGATGTTGGTTTTAGAGGTAGCATAAGGATTGGAGGATGTGGGCATCGATCCCACTACCTCTCGCATGCTAAGCGAGCGCTCTACCATTTGAGCTAATCCCCCTCTGCTCTCTGTCTATCCTTGTACTTTCTTGGGTGTCCAGTGGCTCCGCTGGTCCTCACAAAGTTACCTGCTGTATCCTCAGTAGAGCATCAGAGTCAAGGCCAAAATCGAAGAATCGTGATTCTGAAAAGTGTAGGGAGTGAGCTAAGGGAAGAGTGAGAAAAAGTAGCTTGTTTCCGCCCGGTTTCGAACCGGGGACCTCTCGCGTGTTAGGCGAGCGTGATGACCACTACACTACGGAAACCCCTACGTGACTGTGATTCCCTAGTTTCAAGACATACATTTAAAACTTGCTGAGTAAATGGATTGATGATGGCACACGTTGTATGCGCTTCTGTCATGGGCTCGCTAAATCAAGGTAACTAAGATGGCTGACCTCCTCCATCCCCAGCCCTTGGTGACCCCACCCTACCTACCCTGCTGCTGCCAGATGAACACTCAGATTCCACACTGTAAATGAAGTCCTGTGGAATTCGTCCCTGGGTGGCTGGTTCACCTCACTTCGCACCATGTCCTCAGCTTCACTCCAGTGGTGGCAAGTGACAGAGTCGCTCTATAGAAGGCTGCGGAGCTAACGTTCCACGTCTACCTGCTGTGTTTTCTCCTGTCGTTGATGGACAGTAGCTTCATCCTGTAACTTGATTGTTGGGAATAATCCTGCTGTGAGTGTGAAGGAGCCAGTGTCTCAGAAGACAAGGATTCCTTACCATGGACAGAACAAGTATGAGTCAATGCCTGGCATTGTGCTCTATTGATACATTTCTAAAGGAATTTCCATGCTAGTGCCTTTAATGGCTGTAATAATTTACATCCCATCGAAACTGAGCAAACATCCTCTTTTTCCACACCTCACCAACACCGGCTCTTCTCGTTTTGGTAGAATAGGAGTGAGGTATATGTCACAGGGCTTTGACTCTCGTTTCCCTGGTCACTCATGAACTGGACACACTTTCATAGATCAGTTTGTCTCTTGTCTTCTTTGAAAAGCGCCTCTTCTGACCCATGCTCCATTTTGTCAGGGTGTTTATTTTCTAGCTACTGAGCTTGGTGTGTATTGGGGCAGCAAGTCCTCATGTGATGTGCGATTGTCCATGCTTTCTCCCACTCTGTAGGCAGCCTGAGGCTCTCTGGTTGTTTCTTTGTGCAGCTTGTGTTTCGGGGTAAGAAGCTTGTGGTTTCTGTCTTTGCTTTGGTGGCCTGTGCTTTTAAAATGCACCCAAAGCCACAGCCAGACTCATGCCGTGCCGCTTTCCCGGGCTACCTTCTTCTGGCAGTGTTTTCAAGTCTTGTATTTAAGTCTTCAGTACATTTGGTATTTGCACCTGGTGTGTGAGATGGACTCAGTTTCCTTCTTCTGCATGCAGAGTCCAGGTATCCCACATCTTCGTATTGAAGAGAGCATTCTTTCCCTGTTGTGCCCTCACATTTTTGTTCTCTTTTAGGTTTTGTTGTTTTGTGTGTGTTTTATTTTTCTTGGAGATAATTCCACCCTATACCCCCAAGCTGGCCTAGAACTCACTGTACAGCCTCACCTTGTTAAATAAACAAACAAACAAACAAACAAACAAACAAATCATGATGTAGTGGTACATGACTTTCATCTCAACACTGGGATAGCACGGCACACTGAGAGGAGATGGACACGGGGAGAGTGGAGGAGTGGATCTCTGTGAATTTGAGGCCAGCCTGGTCTACATGGTGAAGTCCTGGTCATCCAGAGCTGCATAGTGAAATCCTGTCTCAAAAATAAATTTAAGAAAAGAAAAATATCTTAATTGGCTTTATTTCCAGGAAGACTGTGAATGGTATGAGGATGGAACAGAGGGCCATGCACAGTGCATGTGAGGCTGGGTAGGGGAGGGGTCAGGAGCAGAGGGCTGTGCACAGAGCA
>CABHPP010143282.1:0-21503 GCA_902168425.1 Peromyscus attwateri
CATCCTCCTCCTCACTTGATTTCAGTTCTCCAGCATCTGTGGCAGTGCTAGGTTCTGCTGCTGTCCCCAGCAGAGCCCTCTGTCACCCTGCTATCACCTGGCTGATATCTGAATCACAGGTGTTCACCCCTATTTTGGGGAGTCCCTTCAAAATGTTTTCTGACTTCTGTGACTTCATTTCAGGTTGCTGCCTCCCTTGGGGCACTAAGCATGTGCTAGTACTGTTCTGAGAAAGAGGGAATCAGTGACAAACTTCTTTTGCAGCTATCAGTATCTATACTTACGTTGATAATTAATACTTTGAAATGGGCAAATTGTTAGCTAAGAAATCATGTTCCCTCAGAACTCTGGGGACATTGGGTGTATGGATTCATGTCTTCCTAAGTCAGTGCTAAGATGCTCAATGTCATTAATTCTGCATCATTCTATTTGTTCAGTATTTTCTCTCTGGAATTTTTTTAAGATCTTTTATTTAGATCTTATATCCAGAATATTCACAAGCATATGAGGCTGTGGGTTCTTACTGTGTCCTGGGGAGCCTGTGTATCATTTCTGACATACTGTTTTTAAATGCATGAGATAAAATATGTAAGAATACCAGAAAGAAGAAATGCAAAAAACTATGCCCTGTATGAAATAACAGCCCAAATAAGCTACAATATCAATACAAATCATCACTGAGCAAGTTAAAACCAGAAAGGGCTGAAGCAGAGATCGCATAAACACTCCTGTGTTTACTATAGGCTATCTTAACTCACATCATTCCACACACTGGTTATCAACCAAGTATAGATAGGGAACAGTGGAGCCCACCTCCAGACGGGGCCTCTGGACTGAGAAAATAGGAGTTCCCTCTTCAGAAGCTGAAGGTTCCTGAGTACCAATTGTGCAAAGGTTGCCTTGTTCTGCCATGTAGATCAAGCTGGTCATTTTTTAATCCACTCAAGTCCTGACAAATAATGATACAGACAGCACTTCAGGCTACCCAAATAAACCAAAATGTGAAAACATCTCTGATATTGCACCTGGTCAAAAGTCATAATCTTCCTAATACGTGTGTATGTGGCTGCTTATTGATTCATAAGTAAGGCAATGTTAAATTTCTGTTATATACCTAAGAAAGTAAGGATATGAATTTTCCTACCCAAATATTCAGATTTCTAAATTCTCAGTCCCTTGAGATCATGGGGATTCCAAGTTAAAAACCTCGATGGAGAGGATAATTTGCTTCTTTTCTAAGATTTTTTTTCAATTCTTATCTATTTTTCTCTCAGTCTATTGCTCTTGTTAGGCAGATGGTGAGTGTCTTGAGGAAATCGTCTAACGTCTTTCTTTTACCCCAGTTGCCCTTGGGATTTCTACTTTCTGAGCATTTCCTTCAGATGTACCTGACATATTTTGAAATATTTTGTTGCAAATTAGTTTTATGTCCAAGCCTATTTTTTCCTGCTCTAGATTTGAAATAGTCTTGAGTTTGCTGCATGGATACAATGTGCCCCACTCTGTGAGAATTTTATAGTTTTTGTTTGTTTGCTTATTCTTTTCTTTTTACTTTGGATGTTTTCGTTTTATTATTTGGTTTCTAACTACCATTCTTTCCTCAACTCTCCTATCTTTGATCATGTTGGTTTCTGTCATTAACACTGGAAATCTGTAGAAGAATTGCAAGTTGATTCATTGGGAATGGAAGCTGGCCCTGTGGTCTGGGCTTGGGTGATGTCACATGACTGGCTGTGTTGCTACTTTAGAGCAAGCCAGTATGTTCTTTGGAGGAGCCACCAAAGGCAAAAGTCAGTTTGTGAGCTTTGTTCCCCAGAGTCACCGCCCATCCCAAGAACAAGTTCATGTCTCAGAGACACAGGTTCAGAGCATCCTGGGTTGATGAGACTTTGTTTCCTCTCTTCCTCACACACATTCCCCTAGCCTTAACTTCTGTGGACTCCTGACCTCCAGTGTCAGGCTGGGTCAGGTGCAGTCTGGCAAACTTGCTTGTACATCATCAGCTTCTCCTGTGGCTGCTAACCATGATCGCTTCCATTTGGACATGTGACCTGCAGTCCCTCTACCTCTTTCTAATTCCACACACTGCAATTTGGAGGGTTGAATGCATCCTTCTGTCAAAGATAGAGGTGGCTTGGGTTTGTTTGTTTTGTTTTGAAATTTTTTCCCCGAATTTTAGGAAAAAAAATATGTTGAGAAATCTTCATTCAGATCTCTTCAGGCTATTTGTGAACTGACCAACTCAATTTTTGTTTTGTTTGTTTTTATAGTGTACCAGTAGGCAGAAATATACAACCTTGTATTTTATATTTATTGAATGGTTTATGTAGTGTAAATATATTTCTAAGTGTTTGATATATTTTATTAAATTTTATTAAAATTACATTATTCTTAAATATAATATGCAGGATTTACGTTCATATTTTTAAATATGTGAAGTATTTTTAGTCTTTTTGTAAATATTGTGAACACTTTCAGAATAAAGCACTCTTCAACAGAAAATATTCAGAAAACTCTGTTAGGGGATCATTGAGAAACTGAGTATGATTTGCAGTGATCACACTGATTCTTTTCTTTTTGTGTGAATCTTCCAAGAAAGCCCAAGAAAGAGGCTCCCTTATCTCCTGTTTCTTACAGATATACAATCTGCCTGATATGCAGCCCAGCAACTTCATCCCAGGTTCATACCAATTATTTGGAGATGAACAACTGTGTTGGTGGGGTGGAGATAATGGTGGACTCCCACCCTTACGACCAAATGAGAGAGATGTCTACAGTTACGTGGAGGTAAGCAGTATTACCCATTAACAGGCTGCTCTAGGAGTTATTTAGGTTTCATGAAATGCTATATTGGTAAAGAATTTTAAAGTCAGGCCAGGGATGTGAATAACTAGCAGACCAACCACCTTACCTGTGGTAGTTCATGGATTCCATCCCAAGCATTATAAAAACAGCATCTTGGAAAGTGCCCAGTCTAGGCACAGAGTGGATGAATGGCATTTTCTTAATTCTGGTTTTTTTGAAACAGAGTGTCACTATGTAGCTCTGGCTGTCCCGGCACTCACTCTTTAGATCAGGCTGGACTCAGACTTACATGATTTGAAACAAGTCTTCCTCTGTCCCACCAGCCAGCTCCCAAGTAAAGACATGAAGCTTATTATTAATTATGAATGTTCAACCTTAGCTTAGGCTTGTCCCACTAGCTCTTATATCTTAATTTAACCTGTTTCTATTCATCTGCATTTGCCTTGGGGCTTTTGACCTTTATTTCATTCTGTATGTCCTACTTTCCTACTTCCTCTGGCTAGCTGTCTGGCTAGCTGGACCCTGGCATCTCTTTCTCTTTCTCCCCCTCATCCCATTTTAAATTCTTCTTCCTACTTGCTCTCCCTTCCTGGAAGTCCCGCCTATTCTCCCTGCCTAGCGATTGGCCATTTAATTTTTATTGAACCAGTCACAGTGACACATCTTTACACAGTGCTATCAAGTATCTCGCAACAGAGATCTACCAGTCTCTGCTTCCAAAGTGCTAGGATTAAAGGCATGCACCACTGTGTGTGGCTATAAGTGACATTTAAAAATAACAGGGTTTGATAGCAGAAAGAAGACCAGCACGTATGCCTCACTACGAAGTCTGTATACCTCACTACACTCTCTAAAGAGTATGAAAATACAATTTGAATAGGAATTCATGTGAACCTATATCTGAATTAGTTGCTATAATTTTTATACACATTGAGTTTTTTCAAAATTTTGAGATGTTTTGCTTGATTACTAATTTTCTTTCCAGGACATGGGCTTAAAGGCATTCACCAACTTGAAGATCAAACATCCTAGACTATGTGTTTTATATGGTGGATTTCCTCCAATAGCAGGTAAAATAACAAATCAGCATTTATTTTCAGAATAAAATAAATGTGAATTATTTACCAAAGGTGATAAAATATAGAAAATTGTAGAACATGTATAGTATCCAAATACAGGAGAAGGAGCCCAAACTTACGTGAGCAATTTGTGCCCAAATGCATGCTGGTACTACAAGGAAATTAGAGATTGGAGGCTCTTCCTTCAATGTTAAAGAGACAGATAAGAGAAAGTGATAATAGAGAATCATGTGAAGTATGAAGAACTTTTGTAGACATGAGAGAGGTGGAGAGAATTCCCTATGTATTAGAGGTGAAGAAGAGAAGGAAAAAAACCAGGCATTGCAGATAGAGGAGAGGATGGAAAAAGCAAAGCACTCTGGTCTAAGGTCACACTCACTCTCTCTTCAACCAACACCAACCATGTGTTACCTTTCCGTCCTCCTTCATGGGAGCCACTTCCAGAGTGGCTGCACCTGTTTGCATTCCCACCATCAGTAAGAGAGAGTTTCCCTTTCCCGTTCTTCTCCAAGTGGTTGTCAGTTTTGTTGTTGTTGTTGTTGACTAATCTGACTGGGGTGAGATGAAATCTCAAAGTTGTTTTTATTTAGATTTCCTGAATTACCAGTATGATGAACACTTTTTAAACAGATTTCTTAGACATGTTTATTTCTTTTGAAAACTGTGTTTAGATCCCATTTGTAAATTGGGCTGTTTTCTTGACTCTTTGTTTTTGAGTTCTTTATATACTGTGGATATTTACCCTCTATCATATGTATAGGTAGCAAAGATTTTCTCCCACTCTGTGGGCTTCCATTTCACTCTATTGATTGTTTCCTTGGCTGTGAAGAAACATATTAGTTTTGTGAGGTCCCATTTGTCAATTATTGACC
This sequence comes from Peromyscus attwateri, assembly GCA_902168425.1. Classification (NCBI taxonomy): domain Eukaryota; kingdom Metazoa; phylum Chordata; class Mammalia; order Rodentia; family Cricetidae; genus Peromyscus; species Peromyscus attwateri. Next base: position 4,757 of record CABHPP010143282.1, read on the forward strand.
TTAATTTCTAAGTGAATGGGTCTTATTTAAAAACTCCTTTCCTATACATCTATTTTGTAGGGTTACTGCTTATGTTTCCTTTCTAGCAGTTTGAGATTTCATGTTGAGGTCCTTGATCTATTTGGAGTTGATTTTGTGTGGGGTCATTGATGTAGGTCTATTTTCACTCTTCTATATGTGAGCAGCCAGTTTTCAGAGCACCATTTGTTGAAAATGCTGCCTTTCCTCTAGTGTGTGTGTTTTTGCATCTATGTCAACTATCAGATGAGCTTATGTTTGGATCTTGAATTTTGTTCCATTGATGTACATGTCTATTTTTGTGCCAGTACCATACTGGTTTTATTAGTATACCTCTGCAGTATAGCTTGAAATCATGAATCCCTATCTTCATTATTATTCATATTCTAAATACTAAAATTTATTTTTACATGTGTGTTAACATAAAATAAATCATAATTCTGAATGGACTGTATTAATTTTCCTCATACTGATTTGAAAAGTAATAGAAATATCACCACAAGCAACAAGACTTAACACAGTGACTACTCTAGACCATGGATAAATTGGGCAATTATCCTTGTAGATGCTTAAGGCAATGAATGAAGAACTTATTTGTAGCATGAATCTTAAAAGTTCTTATTAATAAAATTAAACCTGAGTCAGGTATTGGGGTGAACTGGAAGATCAGAGAACCAGAACAAGCCACAGCTACCTCACCTCGCTGGATCCTCAGCTGGTCTTGTTTTCTCAGACTGAAGGCCTCTGAGTCCTCATCCAGAATGGGTCTCAGCTGAACAGTTGCTAGAAGCCTGAATGCTTAACCAGGCCAAATGCTTAACCAGGCCAAAAGGCTTCTAGTTTCTGGTCCTCACACCTTATAAACCTTTCTGCTTTCTACCACCACTCCCTGGGATTAAAGGCGTGAGTCACCAAGCCTGGCTGTTTCCAATGTGGCCTTGAACTCACAGAGATCCAGAGGGATTTCTACCTCTGGAGTGCTAGGATTAAAGGTGTGAGTGCCACCATTTTCTAGCCTTTGTATCTAGTGTCTGTTCTGTCTCTGACCCCAGATAAGTTTATTAGGGTGCACAATATTTTGGGGAACACAATACCACCACATTAGATAGAAAACACCAAATAATTAAAGGCAAATAGAAAGACAGGTGTGAGGTTGTGGTCATCACAGAAAAGGACCTCTAGAAATGAGGCTTTCTGTGTGTCTATGTATTTAATATTGGGAGAGATTTCCAAAGTTGAAATTCAGTTGGGAAATATTTAGATGAAGCCCTAACTAAATCTGCATGTATACTTGTTCTTGGAGAAAGCAGAGCACAGACCCTCTGTCGCCACCTTCAAATCTTTCATTTCTTGCCAGTATAAGCCCAAGCCAATGCTATAATTCTTGAGTTATAAAGTTTCTTTGCATCACCCCCCCAAAAAAAAACAAAAACAAAAACAAAAGAAGACAAAAAAGAAAACATAACTTTGATATGGACTTTTCCATTGTATGTATTTCTGTTCCAAGAGTTTGTACCTATATCTCTTTCAGTTTTTATATAAATGGAAACCTATGAAAATATTGCATTAATCCTACAAATCTAGATATCTAGAGAAAGAAAAAGCATTCCAAGAATGTCTCTGCTGATAATGTAGCCATCACTCAGCTCTGGTCTAGAGTGATGCTCATTGTAGCCACAGGATTTGTTGCCTGGGAGGTAGCATTATGGATCTTCAATCCTCCTAGGGGTAATGTTATATTTGTAAGCATTCCCTGACTATCCAACCCAAGAAAATATGCACCATGCTTCCTTACAACTCAAACTACATTAGGTGATGATTTCTCCAGGATTTCATAATTTCTGATTTTGACAGAGGTGTTACCACTCTCCCTCAAAGTGAGAGGTTCAATGTATCATTTCCAGTGTCATTTTGATAGCATTTAACAGTCAAGAAAAAACTGAAAATTAAGCTACATTTACCCTGTACATTGTAATCCATTGTACTCAGAACTATGTCCATTATTCTGTTGTAACCTCATAGTGCCTGCTAAGGCATATGGTGATGGGACTAACAGAGGACATGAAAAAATCATGAGCATAGCAACACATGAAGACACACCACCAAGTAAAGATCCACCACGTGAAGATCCACCTACTGAGACCATTAGAAAATACTTCCCTGAAACCTGGATCTGGGATTTAGTCACAGTAAAGTAAGTAATTTCCATTTGTAAGATTTGGGCTGGGTATGAAAATTTTATTTCTTTGTTTTCTAGTAATTTTCTAATTAATTTCTATCATAAACAACAGAAATGACTAATTTAGAAGACCATTACATATCAATACATCAATTATAAAATATATATTTTTTGGAAATGCCTAGAAAATTCACATTAAAATTATCATATACTTTCTGATGCTTAGAACCATTCAGGAACGCCGTATTGAGTAGGAAGTGAGGCAGCCCTACATGGAGTAGATTACTAGACTGCTCCATGGAATAGACCATATAAGTTATAAAATTGTCCTATGGTATTGTGGAGATGGGAGTTCAGAGACTACTTCAAATCTATGTTCAATTTTCCACTAACACACAGACTTTGAAGTGTCATGAGGCCATGATTTGAGCTGGGAAAACAAGGCTTCAACAAAACCCTTATTCTTCCATGTGGAGTCCTGTTTACACTGTTCAATTCCTATGACTCATTTAAAAAACTCAAAATGGTGGCTTGAAGTCACTCTCATTGGTGATAGTGTTAGATCACAATCATAGTGACCATCTCAGAAATAACTAATTCACGTGCTCACTTTCTGGGCCTCACATTCTCACTCTCCCAGCTCATCAGGAGTAGCTGAAGTGGAAGTGACAGTCCCTGACACCATCACTGAGTGGAAGGCCGGAGCCCTCTGCCTGTCCAGTGACACTGGACTTGGCCTCTCCCCTGCGGTATCTCTCCAAGCCTTCCAGCCCTTCTTTGTGGAGCTCACGATGCCCTACTCTGTGATCCGTGGAGAAGCCTTCCCGCTCAAGGCCACTGTGCAGAACTACCTCCCTACATGCATCCGGGTGAAGACCTTTCTGAATAAAGCATGACCAGAGGGGAAGAGGGAAATTAGTGTGTGTAAACTTTAACTAAGAATTAAATGAAAAGAAGGAATAAAGGGAGGAAGGGATTGTATTGGACCCGTCAGCACTGGTTCTAAATGCTTAAAAAGTTCCCAGACTCTAGCTACATATACAACAAAGAGTTGTTTAACAATATGGACACAACATAAAATGTATTAGGTGATTTTGCCATTATTGAAATAGTACATACTGTACTGACAGACATGGATAGTCCATGTGACCTCTGGATACAATCAAAAGATATGGTCCACAAAGACGTATTAGGCTGTTGTCGGGATAAAATGGCATATTGTTCTACAATGGATTTTCTTTGTTAGGGTAGATGTATACCAACAAAACACAGTAGTTAAAAATATAGTACAGTAAATACATCTTTGCCATCAAAATAAAGCAAGCATGAATAGATAAATTTATAATTATCTTTCTAATTATGTGTTTAGACAATACATAGATGATAGCTAAATAAAATTCTAGACATGTATGTGCATATGAAACATATGCAAGCCTCTGTGTCACCTTAAGCAACATTTTAGGCACATGAGTTCCAAAAGCACCGCTCCTACTCTCTTTTTAACACAAATCCCCTCCACACCCTTTCACCTACCTCCATCCACACATAATATGTTGTCCTCCTGTGGTGACATCTTTGCTATTTCTTTGCCCATGTGGGGCCACAGGTCGGTGTGCTGCTGGAAGACTCCCCCGATTTCACAGCTGTCCCAGTGTCAAAAGATGAAGATTCTTACTGCCTCTGTGCCAATGGGAGGCACACCACATCCTGGTTGGTAACTCCCAAATCATTAGGTGAGTGGAAACTCTGTAAGGGGATCTGTGTCAAAAGACTGAATGCAGGAAGGTTTCTTAAGTTACTTTCTTCTCATTGGGCCCCCAAGCTCTGGGTCATGGCTACTTCTGGCCCATGCTTACCACCTTCTTAAATACTGGACAAGCCCTTGAACTGCTCATAGAACTGAGGATACTTTGCAGATCTTGGGGTTTGGAGATTGCCAAGTTCCTGGCACATCTGAGCTCAGCTCTGTGGGCCATGTGTTTCAGGGAATGTGAATTTCTCTGTGACTGCGGAAGCACGACAGTCCCCAGAGCCTTGTGGTTCTGAGGTGGCCACAGTTCCTGAAACTGGGAAGAAGGACACAGTTGTCAAAGTCCTGATAGTGGAGGTGAGTGACCTCTCTTGATTGACAGTGTGCTGAGAATGGAGCAAGGTTGACTGTGTTTAGATGAAAAATAGAAGATAATAAATAATGTGTGACCTTAGCATATCTCACAGCAAGTGGCAAGCTCAGGCTCTAAATCAGTGTGTTCTGTCTTCTTTCCTTTTCCAAGTCTCTTAATTGGAGCTTGGAGGGGATGGGCTATGCCAGTTTATCTTCTTGAGCTTGATCTCTTTCTTCTAATCCTGTGTTTTGTCTTTATTATCTTTCCTTGTTACCTTCGTTTTGATCTGGCATCCCCAAATTCTCAAATGTTTATGCCATTCCTGATATGGTGGAAAGTTAGATGATCTAATTCCAACCCTGGCCCCAAAAGTAGAGACACTGTCTCCCCTCACCAAAAAATAAAAATAAAAAATGTCTCGAGCATCTTTGTGTTTGCACACTCAGTAATTTCTTGAGTCTGAACTTTCTATCTTTTTGTCCAAGCCTGAAGGAATTAAGAAAGAACATACCTTCAGTTCACTGCTCTGTGCCTCAGGTGAGAATCTTTCAAAACAGTAATAAGATAATAACTTACATCATCTACTTGGATCTCTTACAATATTTCGCTAAGAAAACCAGGATAGTTGAGCACCTTGGTCTGTTTGTGGGACCCTTAGCAGTGGGATCAGGACCTGTCCCTGGTGCATGAGCTGGGTTTTTGGACCCTATTCCCCATGGGATTCCTTGCCCAGTCTTGATGCCAGGGAAGGAGCTTGTTCCTGCCTCACCTTGATATGCCATGCTTTGTTGACTCCCATGGGAGGCCTGCCCCTTTCTGATGGGGGGGGAGTGAATAGGGGGGTATACAGGAGGTGGGGGGAGGGAACTGGAAAAGAGGAGGGAGGTGAAACTGGTGTTGGTATGTAAAATAAATGAAAAAAATTAATTAAAGAAAACCAGGATACTGTATACCTTATAACCACTAACATAAATAGCCAAATTGAGTCACACAAATTATCAAGATCTTTACTCACCTGATGAAGCTACCAAGAGTACAGTCATGCTTCTACCTAGGACTTTAGAGGTCATTATAGCCCTTTTCTCTAGACCACAGAACTTTCTCATCCAGCCCATCTCAGTACTTAGAAAGTTACAGCTAGGAAATAGCTAAGAAGAGAATACAACCAAATTTTCCTAAAAAAAAAAAAAAAAGAAAAAAGAAAGGAAGAAAAAAAGAAAAATACAGAAAATATCTTGGAAAGGACAATGTTTCCTTTATATGAGATTGTAAATAAAAACAGAGGTTTCTATGGCTGAATAAATTACATACATAAGCTAAGCTAAATTGTGATGTGTACTAAACATGATATTTCTCTGTAATAGTTGTTTCTATGACTTGTTCTTTCATCCATGCTCCTCACTGGATGCACTATTACAAAAGAAATACAGCAATGTGTCACACAAGGGGAGCTCGCTGTCCCCTGTGAGGGACAAGCACAAAGACAGAGACTGTCCACTCACAGGATGACCACGTGACCAGCACCTGCACCAGTGAGTGGAGGAGTGCTTGTCCAAGATATATTTGTCAAAAGAATAAAGAAATTAGAATAATAGTTTTAATTTAATGTAAAATCCATTATTATATGAAAATTAACAAAAGGGATGAAATAAAGCAAATTTTTGTAAAAGGGATAAACTAATGAAACAGTGACTAATACAGTGTGTAGAAGAAAATCATCATGTAATGCTAAAGTTCTTTAAATGTTTTCCATGAAAGGAAGTTCATGAATGGGGTTACTGGAGATTAATTTTTAAAAAACCAAGGACAATGTAACAAAAACCCTATTCTTCCCATTGATCAATTCTGGTTCTTCTGATATTTATTTATTACAAGACAATCTGGCCATCACTCCTGCCATAGGAAATCCTTCCATGACAGCAGCATGGGAGTGATCAGTGAAACCTCCTAAGGCCACTCAGGGGGAACCAGGAATAACAAAGGCCAGTTCAGAATTTATCCATTTACTTATTCTGACATACTGGAGGTTTATTCAAATATTGCCTTGTTTTAGGTTTCCAGGGCTAAAATAAAACACCATGACCAAAAGCCCCTTGGAGAGGAGAGGTTTATTTCATCTTACACAGACATAGTCCCTCATGAGGGAAGTGAGGACAGGAACCTGAAGGCAGGAACTGAAGAAGAGCTGTGGGGGAGTGCTGCTCACTGGCTTGCCTTCCCTGTCTTTCTCAGTTTGCTTTCTTATACATCTGACAGGACCACCTGCTCTGATGAGGACCACCCACACTGGGCTAGGCCCTGCCACATCCATCATTAAAAAGAAAATGCCCCAAGACCTGCCAACAGGCTGATTTTATGGAGGCATTTTCTCAATGGAGATCCCTATTCCCAGAAAACACTAACTTATGTCAAAGTTCACACACACACACACACACACACACACACACACACACACACACAAAACAAAGCAAACAAACAAAAAAAAAAACCCAAAGTAGAGTATACCTAAACCAAACTTCAACCAATAAACATATTTTTATATGTTTATTAAATAATCAAGTAAGGCATTGATAGGAGACTCAGAAATTCCTTTGGGAGATGCTTTGCTTCAATACAATCAGTGATAAAAGCAGAAGCAATAGAGCTTGGCAAGCTAATAGTACCAGGAAATGTGAATTTGTGATATTTACAACAAGATCATTTTTCTAGAGAGGCAAGAAGTCAAAGCTTAAGACACAGTTCTAAGCGACTGGCCTTAGGGCACTTTAGGAGTTCTGAGAGAGAGAGATAATCATGTACCTGTTTGTTTTGCTTATTAAGATGCTGGCATATCTGAAAAACTGTCCCTGATGCTCCCATCAGCAGTAGTGAAAGATTCAGCCAGAGCCCATTTCTCTGTGTTGGGTGAGTCAATCCATCCCTAGAGGATTTGGGACAATAGTCACTACCACTGCCTGTCCCCACCATGATTCCAAATGTAGCTTCTCAACTACTACACTTGAACTCTTTGACATCCTTCTTCTGTCTCTATCCCTCAATATCCACTGGGTTCCCAGCACACCGCACCCTTGAAATTCCTTCACATCATTGGAAGTGATTGTATTGAAGATGTTATTTTTTCTTGAAGATAACGGCTGTTCTGTCTGATGTTACATCTCTCACTTCCAGGTGATATCTTGAGTTCAGCCATAAAAAACTCACAAAATCTTCTCCAAATGCCCTTCGGCTGTGGGGAACAGAACATGGTGCTTTTTGCTCCTAACATCTACGTACTGAAATATCTGAATGAGACCCAACAGCTGACTGAGAAGATCAAGTCAAAGGCCATTGGCTACCTCAACGCTGGTCAGTAAGGTTTAGAAACTGCACTTTGTTCTTGTGAATGGTCTCTCTAGAAATGGGCTTAGCCTTGGAGCAGGGTTCTCATTCGGTCAGTCCTATAAGCCAGAGTATGTGAGGGTCTCTCTGGCTTCAGACTGACATCCTGTCCTTCTCTGAGCATCAGTTTCTTCAAAACACACTCAAGCCTTCCATTCCAGGCTATCAGAGGGAGCTGAACTACAAACACAAGGATGGCTCCTACAGCGCCTTCGGGGACCAAGGCGGCCAGAGTGAAGGAAGCACTTGGTAAGGAAGTCCACTATGTGTCAAGCTTGCTCCACTCTTGGTCCGCATGGCAACTATGAGTGTATCTTACGTCATGGGAATACAGCTGATGCCAGGGCTGGAGACGGACATGTTCGAGGTAGTGGGAATCCTAAGTACAGAACTGAAATTGTCTCAAGGCTCATCCGCCTTGAGTCTGTACCACCTGTTTTACTCAATTCAATACGCTGGCTTTTTCATTCCTCCACGAGATCTTTCATCAGTAAATACCCAGCTACGTATTGCTGAGCATCCAAAGATGCTCATAACTGAGACTTGAAAAGCTGATACCACTCTTCATGTGGGCTTGCATTGCATAAGAATGTGTTCTTGGGATAAAACACACAGACATTACAGGTGGCAAATGACATAGAAACTGATAGAAACGGGAAGTAAGCTGAGAGAGGGATGTGTATTTTGAGGTAGAAAACACAGGGCAGGATTTTAGGAGAGAAGGCTTTTCTGATCTACAAGAGAAAATCATCAGACGGGAAAAGGCTAAGATGAGGGTGCAGGTGTTAGGGAAACAGGAGAGTGAGTGATGGAGAAGCAGTGAGAAGCAGAACAGGAAGCAGCTGGACCACACTGTGGTGTCCATATCCAAGAGGACCAGGGATGGAAGACTACTTTGAAATAGCAAGAGACACTGTCAGCTTCATGCTCTCAGAGACCCTTAGACTATTACTCATGGGTGTGGTCCAGACCCCGGAAACCCGTGTGTGAAGGTGCTGCATCAGAGCAAAAGCCCTCATCTCCCCACTCTCCCTCCCCGATCAGGCTCACAGCCTTTGTGCTCAAGTCTTTTGCCCAAGCTCGAGCCTTCATCTTCATCGATGAAACACACATCACCCACGCCTTCACCTGGCTCTCCCAGCAGCAGCAGGACAATGGCTGTTTCAGGAGCTCTGGATCGCTGTTCAACAATGCCATGAAGGTGACCTATTCTGAACTACTTATAAGTATGGTGACCTAATGATAACATCTGAAAGTCGGGCCATACTCCTTCCCACTGGGACAAACCAGCCTTCAGGCTGAGAAAGTACTGTTTCATAATGGGGGTATAAATGAGAACTTTCATTGAATACGACGGATTGACTACAAGCAGGGAAGACATATTTAGTGGATTGCTTGCTGTATACTTTACCTATTTCATTCCTTTTGTTTACAGGGTGGAGTAGAAGACGAAGTGACTCTCTCCGCCTATACAACCATTGCCCTTCTGGAGAGTTCACTTCCAGACACAGTAGGTGCCACCTTGCTTCTCCAGCTTCCCAAACTAGTGTAAAGTGTGTGGCTTCCTATCCTCTCTAAAGTCAAATGGCAGCTTTTTTTTAACAAGATATTTGCATTTGTAATATTCCATTAATGAGCATCTACCTGCTCAATGAAATCCTGACTACATTCCAAAAATCAAGTCAAAAACATGTCCTATAATACTGTCTTTATTAGTCTGTATTTAAGTGGAATATAGTTTATAAATAAATGGTTCCCAAAAGATAGAGGATAGACAGATGATCAATGACAGAAGATAGGAAAGAAAGAAGGAAAGGAAGGAAGGAAGGAGAGGGAGGGAAGGAGAGAGGGAAGGAGGAAAGAAAAAAAGAAGAGTGGAGGGGAATGGAAGGATTCATTTGAAAAGCATAAATGTCTTCATCCTCCATGGTTCTTCCAAGGCCTGCTAGGACACTTTTTCATATTGCTCAGGATTTATTGTTCTGCCAACAGCAACCTGTTGTCTCCAAAGCGCTGACCTGCCTGGAGTCATCCTGGAAGACAATAAAGCACAGGGGAAGTGGCAACTTTGTGTACACCAAGGCTCTGCTGGCCTATGCTTTTGCTCTGGCAGGGAACCAGGACAAAAGAAATGAAATCATAAAATCACTTGATACTGAAGCTATAAAAGAAGGTAGGAATGTGTGTTATCGTGTTTGTCTCCATCCAGTTCCGGAAACAGGGGAGTAGACAATGTGTGGAAACTGTATTACATTTTAGTTCCATCTCTATGGCACACTGAGGTTTCTCCTTGGACTGACACATGAGGAAATTAGCCTTTCTTCTGTACACAAACACCTTCTCTTCAGTGTTTTCTCCTAGTGTACCCAAATGAACAAATGTAATGTCACAAAAAAATGCACACAGTTCAACTACCATTACAAAGGGAAATGTAGCTAAAACTTAACTTTCCTCTCTGATACACATATACCTGTCAGGAGGAGCCAAGACTATAAAGAACAGGAAAAAAGAAATGATGCTTCAAGGTTTTGCTTTTTCAACTGCAATTCTGAAGCCAATGGGAAACTTCCCTGAGTCATTAGAACCAAACACTGAACAAATGATGTTTTGTAGGGTGTGAGGGAATTAATGAGTGAAAGAATCATGTCTGCTCTTGTCTTCTCACCAACTCTGCTAGAGCATCACTGAGGTTGTAGTTTAGTTAATACCTTAGGAATTTCTGTCTTCATATCTTCCTTAGTCGTACACTATCATACCAACAGCAGACTTTTTACTGGTAATAATAAATCTGGGGATATTGTGAGTGAAAACTTTAAAACCTGCTACAACCTTCTTCTATTTCCTTCTTTCCAGATAGAGACATACAGTCATTCATTGGCTACTCACACTTCTAGTTATTTCTCTATTTTTACCCTAAGGCAACTCCGTCCATTGGGAAAGACCTCAGAAACCCAGGAAATCAGAGAGTTATCTGTACAAACCACAGGCTCCCTCTGCTGAAGTGGAGATGAATGCCTATGTCCTCCTCACTCTCCTCACTGTCCAGCCAGCTCCAAACCCTGAGGACCTGGCTTTGGCAGTGCGCATCGTGAAGTGGATCACAAAGCAACAGAATTCCCATGGTGGCTTCTCTTCCACACAGGTCGGTGACTTTCCTTCAGAGTCCCATGAGTGAGGGAATTTGAAGAAGAGATGCAGGAACAAGAAAAAGGGGAAGATGAGAAAAAAAAAAAACAAGGACATTTACTCATGGGTATTTTGAGTCTATAGGAAGTGAGGGATGATACATTCCATAATAATTTTTCCTAGTTCCTGTGTTCAGACACAAGAGGTCTCTTCATACCACATTTAGTGAAACAGGCCTAAGTTGCTGAGGACTTCTGACCCAGACCCAAAACTTGATAGAAAACAATGGCAAAAACCCTGAAGTGTCCAGAATCCTTATATAATCCCTCACTCTAGAATAGCACATAGAGTACCTAAGAGATGCTACTTGGACCAAACTACATCTTTATCATCCTGCTGCTCTTAGGTGTGGCCATTCCCCTTCTCCTGACAGACTCTCCTAATCTTATATATGGAGAGAATCCTCAGGTTTTCCCCAAGCTAGTAGAACTCCTGCAGCCCTGCTTTACCTTAGGACCGTTGAAAATAATCAAGGCTGTAAACCATTTGCTTTATCATCTTGTCAGTATAATTCTCATGAGGTAATAGTTTCCAAAAATATACATCTACCATAGTGTCTATAAATTTTGCTCCTATATTCAGAACATATATGGCAGAGGTAATCTCCAGAGAAGTCAGTTCCTCTAAAGGAGAGTAATGTACCAACAGGAACCTTCCATGATATTAGCCACCCTGCTTTGCGTTCAGTTCTTTCAGTCTTTCACCTCAATAGGCAGTCTGCATTGTAAATACAGTAAAACCCTCACTCTATGTTTCTGTTCTCTTGTTGGGCTCTGCAGTCAGGATAGCATCTGGAGCTGACTTGGGATAAGGAGGGATCCTGTGGCAGAGACCCTCTCTAGAGCATGGAGTACATCCCCACAGAGTCTGCTACCGAGGAGCAGGGCGAGGAAGGACAGCACTAGATCATAGTTTTTCTTCTTATTTGATAAGATTGGATCGTGACTAGCACTTGGACATGATTTTGATGTCTCTTGAGTGTTCATCAGTGCAGAAGAAAGTTTGGTGATGAGAGCAAGAACGTGATTTTGTTGAAAGATGCTGGGCATCTTCACGGGAATCAAGGACAAAGGAAGAAGAACAGTAAATGCTAGGAGGGAAATCTAATTTGCATTTATTATTCGTACAGGTTTGGGGGATCTGCATATGATAGGGTGCTCTGTGTAAGGAGGGAAATTAAGTGGATGTTTTTGGTTCTCAAATATTTCCTAAATTAAAGTCTAGAGATCAAATAACTAGAGACAAAACCTCATGACACTTTTGTCACAGCCTCGGGAAGAGCCCGAGCCCTTCCACACTGATGCTATCCTGAACTTTTACACTCCTCCCTCACAGGACACTGTGGTGGCCCTCCATGCTTTGTCCAAGTATGGAGCAGTTACTTTTGCTAGAAGTCAGAAAACTCCTTTGGTGACCATCCAGTCTTCAGGGACATTTTCTAGAGAGTTCCAAATAGAGAACAGCAATCGCCTGTTGTTGCAGCAGGTCCCACTACCAGACATCCCTGGGGACTATGACATCAGGTTATCAGGGGAAGGATGTGTGTATGCTCAGGTAAGATTCTGGGGAAGTGGTGACTATACATCTGGAAACCTCCTTTCCCAAAATGGAAATTTCCCTTTGCCTACCTGCACACATTATGTTCAAATTTGGAGAAATGGATGCAAGGATCCAGTGCAATGGAGGTAAAGTACTTCTATTCACTACTTGTCAGACAACGCTAAGATACAACGTGCACTTGGAGAAACAGGAGTCCGCATTCACTCTGCGGGTACAGACAGTACCTCTGACTTGTGATAACCCCAAAGGCCACAACAGCTTCCAGATCTCACTAGAAATCAGGTATGAGCCTCTGTCTCTCTCTTGGCTACTACAGTGTTGTCTAACTAGAACTCTTCACAGAATGGGTTCAGAGACATCCAAAGCAAGGCTCTTCATTAAGATTTTGCTTTGTCAAAGAATAAATAAATAAATACTTGACTCCAGCAAAGTGAACAACGAAAAATTGTAGAATTATAATCTCTAATTAGTCTACTTTTCGGGTTCCTCTCTCACCCACTATCATAATAAAATAATAGATTATTCTTTTTTTATGATACTTTAATGTGGGCTATTCTTCTTCACCAACAAAGGCAAGCCTTCCTGGTCTTTTAAGATTCCATTTTTCTAGAGGGAAAGAAACATATTCTGTTCTTCTGACACTAGTCAAAAGCTTCGTATAAACTATAACCAGCAGTGGGTTCTAACTGCAAAAACTGAAGGGATTTTGGATGGAAAGAAGACATCCATAGTCTGACCTATTTATTATCTTGCTTCACCACAGTGTAGTGGGGTGTAGCTTGTTTTTTACTCTTTGGGGGCCTACCACCCTGCTCCCAAATATATACATGAAGACTTATTCTTACTTTATGAATGCCCAGCCTTAGCTTAGCTTGTTTCTAACCAGCTTTTCTAACTTCACTTAAATCATCCCATTTCTCTTTAACTATTTTTTCCCCTGGGTTTTTTACCTTTCTTTATTCTATATATCTTACTTTCCTTCTTATTCCATGGCTGGCTGTGTGACTGGTGGCTTGGTCCCTGGCTCCAGTCCTCCTCCCCTCCTTTTCTTGCCCCCCACTCTTCTTCTTGAGCCTAGATTTCTCCTCCTATATATTCTATCTGCCCATCAGCCCCGCCTATCCCTCTCTCCTTCCTAGTCATTGGCCATTCCCCTCTTTATTAGTCCAATCAGATGCTCTAGGCAGACAAAGTAACACAGCTTTACAGAGTTAAATATATGCAAGATAAAAGAATATAAGAGATCTTTGCATCATTAAACTAATATTCCACAACAGTGGTGTGTGTGTGTGCCTGTGTGTGTGAGAGAGAGAAAGAGAGAGAGACAGAGAGACAGAGAGACAGAGACAGAGAGACAGAGAGAAAGAGAGAGAGACAGAGAGACAGAGACAGAGACAGAGAGAAAGACAGAGATATAGAGGGAAACAGAGACAGCGACAAAAACAGAAACAGGACAAGCTCATGTCTCAGTCCTCAGCTTCCATATACATTAGGTTTTTGAGATGAGGTCTCTTACTGCCCCAGGCTTTCTAAGAAGACTATGCTGGCTGGCCAGAACACCCAATGGATGCCTCTATTTTTAATGAACTCCCAGTTGACATTGTTATGCAGTCTATTTTCAGAATTATTTATATTGACTGTTAAGGCCACATATTTTAAAGTATGAAAAAATCACACAGGGCATATCAGGAATTGCTGCTCAAGCACCAAGGAGACAAGATTCAAAGTATTAAAAATACTCCTTCCATCCACTCCTCTGGTCTGCAGTTATACAGGGAGCCGTCCAGCCTCCAACATGGTGATTGTTGACGTGAAGATGGTATCTGGTTTCATTCCATTGAAACCAACAGTGAAAAAGGTAGGTAGACCAGATGGCTGGATTTCTGTATCCTCAGACCAGGAATGTGCCAACATCACAACAGTGCCATCCCGAACCAAAGCAACATTAGTACTAATTTAACAAAATTGGATTTATATAATTCTAACTATAGGTGTGGACTGTGATACCAGCCAGCAGAAGAAATATAAGAAAGGTGTTTGAGTTCATTGCATTCACAATCTAGCTAACAATAATTTTTAAAGCATAATGAACCTGGTCAATAATGATTCAGGGGAAAATACTATTAAATACCAAAATTGTAGATGTGCTGTTTTAATAACTTTGAAAATTAGCAACAAGCTAAGATCAATAGCAGAGGACACAGAAAGATACTTGCACAGAGAATGTGAGGTAAGTGAGTACTATCAAATGCAGGACCACTTCACCTTCCAACAAAAGTCAAAAATACCAATTGCTAAGTCAGGTCATATTCTGTCAGGCCTCTAGTAGAGTGGCATTCCTAGTCTTTTTCATGTGTTTTCATTCTTATTGGAAAGTCTCTTCCAACTCACTTTAATGAATTGGTGACATCTCTTTCTATCATCTTCCATCCCTCAGTTCATTTGCCTTCTTCACCCCCAAGGCCTTTGCCTTTTCAGTAACACGGTGTTTTCTCTCATTGCAGCTTGAAAGATCAGAGCATGTGAGCAGAACAGAAGTGAGCAACAACAATGTCTTATTATATGTGGATCAGGTGAGGGTCCTTCCTGCCTCCATAACTATGTCTAGGTGGACAGTCCTTGGTTTATGTAGGTCAGGTGAGGATCCTTCTTGCCTCCCCAGACATGTCTAGTGGACAGTCCACGATCTATTTAGGTCAGGTAAGCATCCTTCCTGCCTCCCCAGACATGTCTAGGTGGACAGTCCTTGATCTATTTAGGTCAGGTGAGCATCCTCCTGGCCTCCTCAGACATGTCTAGTGGACAGTCTTTGATCTATGTAGGTGAGGTGAGCATCCTTCTTTCCTCCCCAGACATGTCTAGATGAACAGTCCTTGATCTCCGTAGGTCAGGTGAGCATCTTTCTTGATTCCCCAGCCTTGTCTAGGTGGGTCTTTGTGGGAAACATAAGGCAGGAAAAAAGCAGTTCTCTAGGAAGTCTTTTAGGGAGGTGCCGTCCCTCTGCTCATATTGATGATATTTTAAATTGTCATTCCTGGCCTGGAGACATGGCTCAGCAGTTAAGAGCACTTACTGCTCTAGAAGAAGACCAGAGTTCAGTTCCTAGAACTCACACCAACTCAGAACTGCCTGTAACTCCAGTTCCAGGAGATTTGATTCCCTCTTTTGGCCTCCACTAGTATATAGATGCACACATACACAATGATGATGATGATGATGATGATGATGATGATGATGATAATAATAATAATAATAATAATAATAATAATAATAATACAAACCTTTAAATTCTCTTTCCTCATTGCTGGCTTTCCTGGGACTTATCATAGGCTCCCAAGTCAGCAGGTCAAAGGGCTTAACTCTCCCAATGGACAAAGTCCTACATCACACATTAAGGAGGAATATGGATTTTTGGAATATTTTAACAGACTATAAAAGTTTCATATGCTCCCAGGAGCCTCTACTTCAATTTCTCACGTCTCAACTCTAAAATCCAATCACCATCCACATATGTGAGCAGACGAACGCAGTGACTGTGAGGTCAAATGCTACCCATGCATAACTGTTTCTCAAATACCAAGGAGTGAATGATGCTGAAGAAAAACAGTGGCCACCACTGTGATTCTGGATTATTTTTCTCTCTTTGCCAGGTGACCAATCAGACACTGGCCTTTTCCTTCGTTATTCAACAAGACATCCCAGTGAGGAACCTGCAGCCTGCCATTGTGAAAGTCTATGACTACTACGAGACAGGTGAGCAAGGGATTAGGAAGTGCCCTAAAGCAACTTGAAGTTTTCTCTTTTTTTCCTTTTCTTCCTTTTTTTAAGACAGTTTCTCAGTATGCAACCTAGGCTGGCCTCAAACTCTCAATCCTGTCTCAGCCTCCAAATGAAGATATTACTTGTATATACCGCCACACCCAGTGTTTAAAACAATTATTTATCAGACTGACACATTATATAGGCCAGACTGGCAAATCTGCTCTTCATAAAAGAATGTGAGTATGACAAACGTTTATAAGATTTCAATTTATTCAGCCACTGATGACTTGTTCCTACCTGTTTGTCCAAACAATCATATGTGACCAAACATGTCTAAATAGCTCAGGGGACCAAACGTTTGACAGAGAAGTGTCTATTGGTGGAAAGACACACAAATCTTCTTCTGAAAATAGCAACGTAAAGATGAAAAATTATACAAAGAATTATAGTAGGAATAAAAAGATGAGAGAGAATTATAGCCTGAGTGGTCATTGATGACGAGAGAGAGAGAGAGAGAGAGAGAGAGAGAGAGAGAGAGAGAGAGAGAGAGAGAGAGAGA